>CM060270.1:9295515-9396245 GCA_030684275.1 Acipenser oxyrinchus oxyrinchus
TTAACTGGAGACACTATTTGGCAGTAACACTATTGGGGTCACAGTAGATGCCAAATAGTGTTACATTGTTATTTAAATCTGCAGTATCAGGAGGGGGAGTTCTGATTTATGTAAAGGAAACCATTAAATGTAACTAAATAAAACTTGGCTGTAGTAAGGATCTGGAATGTATTGGGTTAAATGTAATGTTATCACCTCAGATGTCCTTTATTATTATTGGATTGTATAGATCTCCATCATGTAATAATATATTCTATGACAATTTACGTGAAATCTTAAAAGACTGTGATCATAGAAAAGAACGTATTCTTAAGGGTGATTTTAACATTAACTGGTTAGAAAAATCAAATAAAAAGAAACTAAAAGAAACTATGGATAGATTCAATCTATGTCAGCTGCTAAACGGGCCAACCAGAATTACAAATACTTCAAAGACTCAAATTGATTTCATATTTAGCAACAAGCCTGAAAGAATTATGAAATCATATCATCTTGTAACTGGGCTTTCTGATCACAACTTAACCCTTATTGCAAGAAAACTGACAAAGGGCAGATTAAAAAATCAAATAATTTAAAAGGATCTGATTAACTTTGAAAATGCACTTCAAAATATTGATTGGAGTGAATTTATGGCATGTGACAATGTAGAATCATGTTGTGATACCTTCAATACAGAAATACAGACCCACATTGAAAAATACAAAGGTCAAAAACAAAACTGATCTACCATGGTTTACTGAGTCATTATGGCAAATGCTTAAAAAAAGGGATCAAGCTTTGAAGACATCGTTAAAAACTGGCAGAGGGAGTGATCAAAGGACTAAGAAATAAAGTAATAAGTGAACTAAGGAAAGCAAAGGCTAATTTCTTTATTTCTCATAAATGAGGCAAAGGGTAACAATCAATTTGGAAAAATGTTGCACATTTAACTGGAAATGACAAACATAGATATAAAAGTGAAATTGAATTGAAGATACAAGGTAGCTTGATAACTGATAAGGAGATTATTGCCTCCACTTTTAATACTTTTTTTCATAAATTCAGTGCAGGATCTGGCTCAGAAATTTGGTAAAAGGAATTTGGATATCTCCCCAGTTAGTAACAGTCACCCCGTTTTTAACATTTTAACTACTTGGTTCTCTAAAAAAACTCAAAAGCTAAGGATGTTTATGGTTAAGCTACCACTTTTTTAAAGAAACATAGAGATATATTGACTAGTCCTATAACCCATCTATGTAATTTATCTATAAAGTGCTTGGAAGTCTGCAGTAGTTATTCCAGTATTCAAGGCTGGTGACTGTGAAGAGGTCAGTAATTATAGACCTATCAGTCTACTCCCAGTCGTCACAAAAGTAGTGGGGAAGGTGATAGTAAAACAGCTTTTGACACATCTGGACGCTAGTTCTTCTTTACACCCTATGCAGTTTGGTTTTAGAGCAAAACACTCCACAGAAACAGCTAACTGTTAATTTTTACAAAGGATTAAATCTGAGCTTGATAAAGGTGGAGTTGTTGGAGCTGTATTTCTGGATCTGAATGAATGAACGTTTCAGAACTGTACTTTGGGGGTCCCACAGGGATCTATATTAGGGCCTGTGGTGGCGTGTCCCGCCCCTATATATTGATTTATTATTATTTGTATTTTTGTTTGCGGCGCAGATAAAAGCGCCGCGTATTTATTGTTGATTTTATAATTTAAAAACCTTGTGAGGATGCGTGGCTGATCAGCTACTGATTATTTAACGAGCTGACAGTCACGCATCCTTACTAAACTCGTGCAGACTGTGGCCGAGGGGTAATAAGATAATTAACAACTAGTTAACCCCTCGGCCAGAGTATAAGAACCTGCAGCTGTCCGTGCTGAGAGGGAGAGTGTAGAGAGGAGAGCACGGGAGAGCACGGGAGAGCGAGCGAAAGAAAAACAATTGCTATATTTAAAATATACTTGTTTCTGTTTATTTGTTTGGCCATCGCACCTTTTGTTTTGTGTTTTGTTATTTGTTTAAATCCTTTGTTTTGTATTATTATTTATTAAATACGCTGACCGCAGTAGCGTTCACCTTCACCCGCCCATCCATTGTTTTGGTTCAGTTCAGTTACCTGGTCCGTGACGTCACCACACCTCACCACTGCAAGCCATCCTGCCACATATGGTGTCCTGCGTGGGACAAACAACGCCTCCAAAGCCGGACCAGGAAAGGAAAGGACATTTTTTTTTGTTTTTTTTCGAATAGTGGTTTTTGTGTTGTGGGAAAAAAAATGGGATGGAAGGAAGACCGAGAGGTGAAGGACAGGGAGGAGGAGTGTCTCCTAATGGCCAGAAACCCAGGGAGATATAGCCAGCCATCGGAGGTGTGCCCCCTCTGCGACCAGAAGCATTGATTTGCCAACTGTCCCTTCCGCTATTATGAAGAGGAGGAACTAGCGCTCAGAGCGGGGGAGCGCGAGCATCCAGCGCCCAGAAGGGGGAGCGCGTGCATCCAGCCCAGAAGGGGGAGCGTGCATCCAGCGCCCAGAGGGGGGAGAGCGTGCATCCAGCACCCAGAGGGGGAGCCGTGCATCCAGCACCCAGAAGGGGGAGCCCGTGCATCCAGCACCCAGAAGGGGGAGACCGTGCATCCAGCACCCAGAGGGGGAGCCGTGCATCCAGCGCCCAGAGGGGGAGCCCGTGCATCCAGCGCCCAGAAGGGGGAGCCCGTGCATCCAGCGCCCAGAAGGGGAGCCGTGCATCCAGCACCCAGAAGGGGGAGCCCGTGCATCCAGCGCCCAGAAGGGGAGCCCGTGCATCCAGCGCCCAGAGGGGGAGCCCGTGCATCCAGCGCCCAGAGAGGGGAGCACGTGCATCCAGCGCCCAGAGGGGGAGCCCGTGCATCCAGCACCCAGAAGGGGGAGTCCGTGAATCCTGCGCCCAGAAGGGGGGAGCCCGTGCATCCAGCGCCCAGAAGGGGGGAGCCCGTGCATCCAGCGCCCAGAAGGGGGGAGCCCATAGGTCCAGATCCTAGGCCTCCAAGAGCAGAGCAGCTGGAGCCGCCTCTGCCTCCGCCACCTCCACCACCAGGAGCAGAGCAGCGGGAGCTGCCTCTGCCTCCGCCACCTCCACCGCTTCCACCACCAGGAGCAGAGCAGCGGGAGCTGCCTCTGCCTCCACCACCTCCACCACCAGGAGCAGAGCAGCAGGAGCTGCCTATGTCTCCACCATCGCTAGGGGCAGAGCAGCAGGAGCTGCCTCTGCCTCCACCACCTCCACCAGCAGAGGGTGAATGCCTGCTGGTTCCACCTCAGCCGCCGTGGGAGGACAGCTTTCCGCTCCCAGCTCCACCAGCAGAGGGTGAATGCCTGCTGGTTCCGCCTCAGCCGCCGTGGGAGGATTGCTTGCCCCTCCCACATCCACCAGCAGAGGGTGAATGCCTGCTGGTTCTGCCTCAACCGCCGTGGGAGGACTGCTTGCCCCCCCACCTCCACCAGCAGAGGGTGAATACCTGCTGGTTTCATCTCCACCTCCACCAGCAGAGGGTGAATACCTGCTGGTTCCACATCCACCGTCATGGGAAGGACTGCTCCTGCCCTGCCTCGCACCGCGCAAGATTGCCTGTCTCGCACCGTCCAAGGATGCCTGCCTCGCACCGCCCGGGGCTGCCTGTTGCTCCGCATCGCCCGGGGCTGCCTGTTGCTCCGCATCGCCCGGGGCTGCCTGTTGCTCCGCATCGCCCGGGGCTGCCTGTTGCTCCGCATCGCCCGGGGCTGCCTGTTTCTCCGCATCGCCCGGGGCTGCCTGTTTCTCTGCATCACCCGGGGCTGCCTGTTGCTCCGCATCGCTTGGGGCTACCTGTTGCTCCGCATCGCGTGGAGAGCCACCAGTTACAGGGTACGAGGGAGAAGTGGAGCTCCCGCTGCCGCCTCCATGGCCAGGGGCTCCCCTCCCGAGTTCGCCTCCCGAGGGTCCGCTGCTGCTGCCGTCGCCTCCCGTGGGTCCGCAGCTGCTGCCGTCGCCTCCCAAGGGTCCTGTTTTGCCTGAGGTCGCTACCAGTCCTGCCATGCGGCAGGAAATACTGTGGCTGGAGCCCCATGAAGGGGAGCTGCCGGCCACGAAGAAGGGGGTGGAGGTCAGGAGACCAGCTCCCCCAGCCGCACTTTAGCGGCAGGATTTCCATTACTTGAGAGTAGATGTTAAAACTTCATGCTGATTTGAACTTGGCTCTCGCCAAGATAAGCACCAACTAAGACGTAGCTTCACAGTAAACTAATGTGATCCATATGTGTCTCCATCCATTTGCGCTTCCTTCCATATGATGATGTAGATATCCTTCTGTCTGGTGTTGATGGCTGAAGTGTAATGCTGGCTCCAGGGATCAGCTTATTTTGCCTCCCTAGCGCATCAGCACACACAACGGCTGCGATGCTGGCTCCGGGATCAACCATAGTGCGGTCTCCCCAGCGCATCAGCATGACAACCGCCTGGATTGAGCTAAGTAGGGTACATCTCTGGGGTCTTCAAGTGGGCACCTTCCATCCTCGGTGTTTCGCCGACTAGCCCACGACACCTCAAGAGGGCTCGACGGTGATTCTGGCGTCCCAGCATCACCCCCTCCGTCCCCCACTCAACTCAGCCCAGCTTACTTACCTGTACATCAGCGTTTCTTTCTTTCTATTGTGCTTGAGATCCCCAGCCAGAATCTTTCCGTCTCAACCACAGCCAGTTGCTGCTCCTCTCTGCTGCTTCAGATAAGTTCTTCACTGTGCGACGCAACTCTTGGCCATTGAATCCGACATCTCTGAGAAACCGGGTTGTAGAGTGTGCCACAAATCCTCGACATCCCACTTCCACTGGGTAAACCCAGACTCTCCATCCTCGCTGTTCCGCTTCAGTGGCTAGTTGAGCATACCGCAGTTTCTTCCTCTCATACGCTTCATCTACAGCATCCTCCCATGGCACTGTTAACTCCACCAGGTGAACAAGGCGTGCTGATCCAGACCACAAGACAATATCTGGTCGAAGGTTTGTGGTGGCAATCTCAGGTGGAAAAATAAGCCGCTGACCAACATCTGCCAGCATTTTCCAGTCTCTAGCAGCTTCCAGTTGTCCTGGGCGAGGATTGGTTTTAACACCTTTTCTTGGTGGTTGCTCTCCTGGGCAGAGGAATGTTGTCTTTGTGTGTAATGTTTTGATGGAACAGGTGGCAACTTATTGGTCATGTTACGCTTGTCTTCCAATGCTAAGGCCAAACATCGCAGCACCTGGTCATGGCGCCAAGTAAACCGTCCTTGGCTAAGAGCCACCTTACATCCTGTCAAAATGTGCCTTAATGTTGCAGGTGATGAACACAAAGGACATGAGGGATCCTCTCCTACCCAGAGGTTTAGGTTCTGTGGTGATGGGAGAACATCATATGTTGACCTTATAAGGAAACTGATCCTGCTCTGGTCATTTCCAGTCGGACCTTGGCGCACCTAAACTCCTCGGTTAGAGCGGAAACAGGTAGCTGCTGTATTCCTTTACCATAAAGTCCCACTCTGCTGAGGCAGCGTGGAACTCCCAACCATTTCCTGATGTGTGAACTGATTAAAGCTTCCAGCCTCTCTACTGTTGTCAAAGAAACCTCGTACACAGTCAGTGGCCACAGCAACCTTGGCAGTAGACCAAAATGAAAGCACCAGAGTTTTAGTTTGCCTGGTAAAGCGCTGCTGTCTATGCTCTTCAACCCTTCCACAGCTTGTTGTCTAACTTCTCCCACACGAACTGTGTCCTTTAGATCCCCATCGTACCATCTCCCAAGGCTCTTCACTGGCTTCTCAGACACTGTTGGTATTGCCTCACCATTAATGAAGAACGTTTTATCTACTACTTTACCTTTAATTATAGAGATGCTCCTTGATTTTGTGGGCTTGAAAAATACTGTAGATGGAGCCCCATGAAGGGGAGCTGCCTGCCCCGATGAAGGGGGGGAGGTCATGAGACCTAATCCCCCAGCCGCACTTTCGCGGCAGGAGAAATTGTGGTCGGAGCCCCTTGGAGAGGAGCTGCCGGCCATGAAGAAGGGGGGAGAGGTCAGGAGACAGCTCCTCCCACAGCAATTTAGCTGCAGGAGAAAGGGTGGCTGGAGCCCCACGGAGGGGAGCTGTCGGCCCTGAAGAAGGTGGGGGAGGTCAGGAGACCACCCCCAAAATTTTTTTGGCCAGAGGAGCCGGCCTGTACGCGGGCCATCGGAACGCTATGGCTGTTTGGGTGGGAGGAGGACAACCCACAGTGGCCGCCACCTTTGGCCCGTTGCTGTCCCTCTTCCTGGGCCGGGACTGCTAGCCGGGACTTTGGGGACTAAGGGGGGAGGTGGTCGAAAAGGCCATGTGTGCTGCGCACAAGGGGGGGCATGTGTGGCAGAGTGTCCCACCCCTATATATTGATTTATTATTATTTGTATTTTTGTTTGTGGCGCAGATAAAAGCGCCACGTATTTATTGTTGATTTTATAATTTAAAAACCTTGTGAGGATGCGTGGCTGATCAGCTACTGATTATTTAATGAGCTGACAGTCACGCATCCTTACTAAACTCGTGCAGACTGTGGCCGAGGGGTAATAAGATAATTAACAGCTAGTTAACCCCTCGGCCAGAGTATAAGAACCTGCAGCTGTCCGTGCTGAGAGGGAGAGTGTAGAGAGGAGATCACGGGAGCACGGGAGAGCGAGCGAAAGAAAAACAATTGCTATATTTAAAATATACTTGTTTCTGTTTATTTGTTTGGCCATCGCGCCTTTTTGTTTTGTGTTTTGTTATTTGTTTAAATCCTTTGTTTTGTATTATTATGTATTAAATACGCTGACCGCAGTAGCGTTCACCTTCACCCGCCCATCCATTGTTTTGGTTCAGTTACCTCCTGGTCCGTGACGTCACCACACCTCACCACTGTAAGCCATCCTGCCACAGGGCCTTTATTATTTAGTCTCTACTTAAATGATTTACCTTTGGTCTATCCAGAAGTCAATATCCAAATGTATGCTGATGATACAATGGTGTATGTAAGTGCTAAAACTAGTCAAGAGGCTGCTACAAAATTAACAGCTGTTACGGTAGAGGTGTCAAAGGGGCTTGATCACTCTTGCTTGAGTTTGAATGTGAGCAAAACAGTGGGAATATGTTGTTATATTAGACAAAATATAACGCAGAATCAGTTTACCATTTTTGTATGTGTAGTGCGCACCATGCGGCACCGTGCATAACCGCATTATAGTGGTAGAGGTACTAGCACTTATGCACACGTGCACTGTGCGTACCGAGCACTGCACACCGCGTACCATGTAAAGCTATTGTGCACTCCCACAGAGGCGCTGGTACCGATCACTGCTTGTTCTGTAGTAAGCAGTGCTTACGTAACGAGTGCAACGTGCACCAGGTGCACTGCTTGCCCCGTGTGTTCCAAGCGCCATGCGCAGTGGGTACCGTACACTACGTGAACTGCGTACCGTGCGCACCGTGCGTAACTGCACTAGAGCAGTAGAGGTACTAGCACTTGCGCACCACGTGCACTGTGCGTACAGGTCAAAAAAGTCCCCTGGGTCAACATTCTCTATACCTTTTAGAGTTTGTTTGAATCAGATCACCCCATAGTCTTCTTTGTTCAAGACTGAATGGATTCAATTCTTTTAGCCTGTCTGCATACGACATGCCTTTTAAACCCGGGATAATTCTGGTTGCTCTTCTTTGCACTCTTTCTAGAGCAGCCTTTTTTGTAACGAGGTGACCAGAACTGAACACAATATTCTAGGTGAGGTCTTACTAATGCATTGTAAAGTTTTAACATTACTTCCCTTGATTTAAATTCAACACTTCTCACAATATATCGGAGCATCTTGTTGGCCTTTTTTATATCTTCCCCATATTGTCTAGATGAAGACATTTCTGAGTCAACAACATAAACTCCTAGGTCTTTTTCATAGTTCCCTTCTTCAATTTCAGTATCTCCCATATGCTTTTTATAATGTACATTTTTTTTGCCTGCATGCAATACTTTACACTTTTCTCTATTAAATGTAATTTGCAATGTGTCTGCCCAGTTCTGAATGCTGTCTAGATCATTTTGAATGACCTCTGCTGCTGCAACAGTGTTTGCCACTCCTCCTATTTTTGTGTCGTCTGCAAATTTAACGAGTTTGCTTACTATACCAGAATCTAAATCATTAATGTAGATTAGGAATAGCAGAGGACCTAATACTGATCCCTGTGGTACACCACTGGTTACCTCGCTCCATTTTGATGTTTCTCCTCTAATCAGTACTTTCTGTTTTCTACATGTTAACCACTCCCTAATCCACTCCCTAATCCACTCCCTAATCCATGTGCATGCATTTCCTTGAATCCCTACTGCGTTCAGTTTGAGAATTAATGTTTTATGCAGGACTTTACATATATGTTACATATATATTACATATAATTACATATAGGTAATTTTCCATTTTAGATCTTGTTATAGTTTCCATAAGTTTACATATAATAGAAGTCAGGCTTATTGGTCTGTAGTTACCTGGTTTGGTTTTGTCTCCCTTTTTGTGGATCGGTATTACGTTTGCTATTTTCCAGTCTGTCGGTACAACCCCTGTGTCAAGAGACTGTTGCATGATCTTGGTTAGCGGTTTGTAAAGAACTTCTTTCATTTCTTTGAGTACTATTGGGAGGATCTCATCCGGCCCAGGGGATTTGTTTATTTTAAGAGCTCCTAGTCCCTTTAACACTTCTGCCTCTGTTATGCTAAAGTTATTTAAAATTGGATAGGAACAGGTCGACATGTGGGGCATGTTGTCCATGTCCTCCTTTGTAAAAACCTGTGAAAAGTAGTCATTTAATATATTTGCTATTTTTTTTCTTCATCTATGATTTTGCCATTTGTGTTTCTTAGACATTTAACCTCCTCCTTGAATGTTCTCTTGCTGTTATAATATTGGAAAAACATTTTGGAATTGGTTTTAGCCTATTGTTTAGACGCCACAGCAAATAACTCTCAAACTAATAAGTAGCCTGCTATTGTACGTGGAGGCGCGGAGCTGCTTTGTCTCCAGTAGGAGGTAGAACATTTTGGTGCTAAGTGCCGGGACTCTGCTACAGGAAGTGCCTGGGTGTCCTGGGACACTGCCGTGAGTGTCCTGCATAGGATTGTATTGTATTTTGTGAGTGGCCTGCGGTGTCCTGTACTGCATGAAACTCACGGTATTAATTATTATTGTTGTTGTTATGATTAATATTAATAATTACGTATGGAATTCTTTGGGGTGGCATACGTATATTATCAGACTTTAACGTGATAATTATAATTTGCTTCTGGCTCGTACTACGTGCTGCCTGGGACAGTGTCATGAGTGGCCTGCATAGGATTGTATTATACTGTGTAAGTGTCCTGCATAGGATTGTATTGTAGTTTGTGAGTGTCCTGCATAGGATTGTATTGTACTTTGTGAGTGGCCTGCATAGGATTATATTGTACTTTGTGAGTGGCCTGCATAGGATTCCATTATACTGTGTAAGTGTCCTGCATAGGATTGTATTGTACTTTGTGAGTGTCCTGCATAGAATTGTATTGTACTTTGTGAGTGGCCTGCATAGGATGCTGTTTAATTATAATTCAAGAACAATCCCCAATGCCTTTTAAAATACTGAAATATAAACCCATTAAAAACACACACATGCTTTATAAATGTGTTAAATTCATGAGGCGGCTGCCGGGACTAGTGTAGTACAGAGAAGGCAGAAAGGAGGTGTTAGTGCGACAGTAACGGGTGAAGGAACCCGACTTTAGAGAAGTGGACTGCAGCCCAAACTTCTGAACAGACTGCGGTCTGGGTAGAAAAGAGATCCCCCACCAGAGAGCCGTCCTCTGTGGAGGAGAGGGCTTGGTCTTGAAGGCCACGACCCCGGGGATCTGAAAACATGAGAAACACTCTGCTGCGACAGAGCCGCCTCGCGGAGACCTGAAAGGAAGTAACAGTAAAAGGGGTTCCCTGACCGATGTGGTGCTGCCCTCGGATGAGGTGAGACTGTGGCCTCCGAAGCCGGGAGCGGAGGAGCGCCCCGCAGGGAACCTGTAAAGAACAAGAATAGGTGGGTGTGACAGGGCGAGGTGCCCTGTACATTTTGTTTATTTATTTTTAGATCGGGGTCTCCCCCTCCGCCCCTGTGCAGTATGTTTTTGTATTTGTTATTTGTTTGTTTATTTTTTATGTCGGCAAAGCGCCGTATGTTATTTTGTATTAGGACGGCGTAGCCGATTGTTTTGTTTAGCGTGGATGGGTAGCCCCATCCACAACACAATTAATAAACCCGTGCAGATTGTGGCCGAGGGGCAATAGGATTATTACCAATTAGTTAAACCCCTCGGCCATGATATAAAAAGCCTGCAGCTCTCGGCACTCTGGGTTGGGGGTTAGAGAGGAGAGAGCGAGCAGAGAGACGGCGATTTAAAAGAGAAACGAAACTTAATTAACATAGGAACAGTGAAGGCAATCTGCCCAGCCTGACCTGTGTTGGATTATTATTTATTTCTGTGTTCGAGATTTGTTTGTGTTTGCGCTATTTATTTTGCTCTGTGAGCACGTGTTCTTTTTTTGTTTAAACTTTTGGTTTATTTTTGTGTTGTGCTGAATAAAAAAAGCACAGCCTTTACCTGCAGTACTTCCCTGGTGTCAGTTTTCCTTCCTGCTCCTGCCTGACGTCAGACCAGTCAGTCAGCCTGTCACAGTGGGTTAATTGGGACTCGAGCACTGAGAGATTAAGCGGGCCACGTCCCGAAATGTAAAATATAGGAAAGGAGCCTCACTGCGATGAGGTAAGAAAAGCGCATGAGCTGCGAAAGGAAAGTGTGTTCGGGGGTCCCCTTTGACTCACACGGTGAGAACCTCCCTTAAATAAGGTTGAGGAAGCGCAGCTTGCCTAAGGTCGGGGAAGTGAGGCTCACATTCCCCCCAAAGAATGGACCCCCGGCTCCCGGCAGAACCTCACCGTGAGATACAACAGAGCACTTGCCAGTGCATAACAAAAATTAGAGGATGAAAAGACATACAAGACAAAACAGAGAGAGGGGTTAGAAAGGTTAGAGTGTAATGGCTTATGTGTTCACCTGCCGTTCACCTGGAGAGGAAAACAACCCCTTCTAAAAGGGGAAAAACCTCTGGTAGCCCCAGCGGTCAGGTAGCCCCTACTCCGGGCATGCTAACTATTTTCTGATGAGCCATGGCAATGTCGGTGGGAGATGGCGAATGTATGTATCCACTGCTGATGAAGTCCGATGCCTCATACTCTTGATTAGGTGGACATTGATGTTAGCGCAGGCTACTGAGGTTGCTGCTCCTATCTACAATGATGAGCCAATCTGAAAAGGGAGCCAAGATCTGCTGTAGTGAGAAGCAATTAACAGTAGAGGACAGGATCTGCGGAACGGTGCAGTGATCTAGGGGACTCTGCTTGACAGCTGAATGAACTGACCACGCTGAAATTGATCCATCTTGGAGGTACACAACCGAATGATGAAGTAAATTAGAAGCAGAAGAAACTGTGGATTTTGAGCTTCTGAGTAGACCGAAGAAGGCTAAGATGCAGATGATCTCCATAGATAGATCCTTGTATGGGGAGAAGTTGCTTTTCCGAGGAGTACAATGAGCAAACTGAGAATGTTCATTGATGTAGACAGACAGGAAGGTGAGGCAGAACAGAAAGCTCTTAAGAATCCCATGGAGGGTCAGGTGAACTGCTGGTATGGAGAAAATGGGGGAAGAGAGAGAATCCCTAGCGTGGACGATGAAAGCCAGGATCTGGTTTGATTGAAGGAATAGGATGAATCCGATTCTGGCACAGAAGGTTGAAAACACTGACCAAGCTGTAGAATATGAAGCTCTCGAAGAAGGGTGAGGGCTGCAGACATGAAATGCGGAGTAGATTGAAGGAGGTTACTGAGAGTAGGATTCAGTCAAATAGCAGCTGATGAAGCTGGGGAGTCTGGAGGGGGGGTCAGCAGACGGGACAAGCTGACGGAAATTGGATACTGAAAGTAGAGGCAGAAGGGGAGCTGGAACTGAGGGTTGAGGTAGCAGCTGGAACTGAACAAACATGTGTAAATCGACTGCTGGGGAAGCTCAGCACCCTTTGTGCTCCATTTTCTGGAAACGAGGGCAGAGATGATATGTCGACCATCCTATGTGTTAGTTAATATGGGATCGATCAGCAGTTTGCTACTATCATGACTGCTTGAAATGGAAAAGGTGAACTCACATCACAACTCCAGTCATTCTCCTAGTAGTGGAACTCCTTAACTCATAATCAAGACAGATTTCCAGTCTCATACCACGTCCCTCACCATGCATTAATGCTGTAATATTTGAGAGGATTTGTGGACATATGAATAGATTGCTGAGAAAGTCAAGCACCTTGTATTTTGATTAGATGGGGATTAGCATTAGACTTGATTGTGGAATGCTTCCAGGCTCTGCATATTGGAGGAAAGTGGGAGCGTTGGAAGCTCTGGAGTAGTGCAGGTACAGATTTAGACTGTAAACTAAAGCAACTTTTGCATGCTATAATAGTGAGTAGATCTGAAGAGGGAGCAGAGATCTGCTGTAGTGAGGAACAATTAACAGTAGAGGACGGGATCTGCTGAACGGTGCAGAGATCTGAGGAAGTAACAATGAAGTGCTGTCAATAATGAGCAGTGGCCTGCTGTAGAGAGCAGAGATCTGCTGAAGCAGTGAGCTGCAATAGTGAATGGTGGACTGCCATCGGTAGAGTGTGGTTGTCTGCTGCAGAGAGCAGAGATCTGCTGAATGCGGTGGTGTGACGGTGCAGTGGGTGTGGATGTGGAACAGACGTCACAGAGTCACTTATAGAGGTGCAAATACTCTACCACAATGGTAGAGGGTGAACTTTATTAAAAGGGAAACACAGTCCAAAGCAACAAAAATACAAATCATAAGTCCCAATAGAGCAAGTCCCTCTCAGCTCTTTGGGTGCACTTTTGGGGTGGTGAAAAGTGCAGGTGCTCAGGTGCTGAAGTGTCCAGTTCAGTTGTGCGGGGCGTGTGATGTCCAAGGTGAAAAGTGCTGGCAGTAGTGTGGCAGCTCCTTGGTGTCAGGGATCACTCTGACCCCGGTCCTGACGATAAACAAATCAAAACACGAGACCACAAACAAACACACAGCACAGCACAGCACAGCACAGCACAGCACAGCACAGCACAGCAACCCAGGTTTAGTATTACCTCAAAGGCCTCGCGACTTACAGAATGACAGCCCTTATATACTAGGAGACTCCACCCCATGATCAGCACGACTCAGCACACCTGCCAGTTGTCTAATGCAGCACAGCTGATCACAGTAATCTTGTCCCCTAATATGGTCATTCCGCCCTGCACCAAGATGGCCGACTTCCTTTTCCGCCTCTCTCCAAGCCGGCCAGTCTCTGAACAGGCGCACAAGTACCTCTGCTTAGCGCCTCTTGGGACGGGAGGGAGATTTGCAGCTCAGATCCTCACGCCCCTGTCACAGGTGGATATTGGACTTTGAGTATTAAGGTGATTTAGATGAAGCCAGAGATGGGGCAGAGATGAAAATGCATAGATCTGAGGCCGCTGTAGAACCTGAGAGGATGAAGAATGCGTTGCTCTGAGGCTGCTGCAAAATCTATTGATTTGGTCGGGAGCAGTCTGAGTGAGTTGTCTATTGCAGAATAGGAGGACACTTGACTGAAATGTTGATAGTTATAGGACATGGTTTCTGTATCTGACTGGCAGCTCACGCTGATGAAATGATAACTTTGAAGGTTGAATAAAGTGCCTTGGTGAAATTTGTCGGTTTGGAGGAGAGGAGCCAGATGAGGAAGCACTAATCCGGGAACAGGAAGAGGCTGCTGGGATGGAAGCCTGATGCAGGGAAGCTGGAAGTTAATGTGACGGTAGATTCTGAGCATCTCAGAAAGACAATAAGTGCGTGGCTTCATGACCATGTCCTCAAAGGGCGGGGAGGGGAGGGGCTGCGGGAGAGTTGAAATTGAAGAATGTCAGTTGATATAGGTAGACAAAAGGTTGAGGCAGGAGGGGAACTTCCGAGAATCCATCAGAGTGAGAACAAACTGCAAGAATGGATAGAAAAGCTGTAGTGTCCGAGCCGCAGCGATAGCAAACCGCTTAAAATAGAGACATAACTTGTGGTATTATACTGCCATCCAGAGGTTACGATTGGAATTAACCATTGACTTGATTGAAGTAGGGTAGACTATATGAGGATATTGCGATTAAAATCCTTGTCTATGTAGAAAAACATTGGCTTATTCCCTTAGATTTGGATAATAAATATTCTAGACATGTTAGGGCAGTTAGTCATGTATATAAATAAGTTAACGCAGTATTTATAGGACTAGCCAGCAGTATTTAGATGTCCCAATTCGGCGAGTTGGTCTCGCTCTCGCCGGTTGTGAAAGCGCAACAGCAAGAAGCCAGAAGATTGCAATACTGAGGCTCAGGCTCGCAGTGCCTGTTAAAGCTGCCTGGTCGCCATGACAACTTACCACTCCCAGTAGTCACTCGATGAGGCATTGCCGTGGTAACTATGGTGTGTGAGGTGCCGGTGGAAGAGAGTTGCAGCACGGCAGTGATGTTGGAGTATGTTCCGTAGCAATCACGAGCTGCTGCTTGTCGAAATAGTTTGTAATGGGCTGGATAGGTTTTAAAACGTTGGGCATACCTGATGGAGGTCCATGACAGGATCTTCTGGTGGAACGGTAAATTGTTCTGGCTCTGTGGTAGCGATGCTGAGCGGGGAGGGCGCCTGGTTGCAGACGAGGAGTGAAGACCAATTCAGCGGGCAGTCTGTTTTAACAACCCGTTCCTTTTAATACAGCCGTACTGCTGCAGAACACTGGACGAAGCTACGTGGTAGATATGAATAGAGCGAAGGCCAGACAATCGCTGACAACGGGATGTCAATGTCTTATCGATGGAGCTTTAAAAGTTTTAACGGAGGTCCAGTCTGTTTAATGGAGACGCGTATAAAGTTAATGGAGCTACGCTTTGAACGGCGCTGTTGCTGGGCTGGATACTGGACAGAGCAGGAAAGACTAACGTTGGAGCTCCTGCAGCAAAATAGAGAAACTGAATGATAAGCATCACCTGAGTAGGTAGGAAAATAGTTGATTATATCTTGGCAGCGCTGTGCAAAGAAGTGACCTGCAGAGAAAGGAGCGAGAGTTTAGATATTAGCGAAAAGGCTAACATATAATGACAAACTAACATTAAATGAAATGTGAATAAACCCCGTTACATTAGCAACATGTACATGTGTTGCGTGCATTGTATTAGAAATCCAATCAGAGCAACCTGAAATCAGACCAATAAGATACTGTGTAATTTATGTCATGTCTAACTTTGAAAGCTAAATAATACAGTTTAACTATGTTATGTAAGTATGCCTTTTCCTGTAATGTGTCTAGTTAATTACAATGACTTCAAAAGTATTACAATAAGGTAGCCTATTTCTTTACGTCTATGTACTCTAACTTACATACTGTAAGATTGTAATTTAGATTTCTGTGCAGTTTCTTTTTAATGTGGCACGTGAAAATATTACCAATATCAACCATAAAGTTACGAATAAACTTTAAATAACCATGTATCACAGATGTACACGAATTTATTTGCATGCTGTCCTTATTGTAAAGTTTCACGGAGTGCTAGAAGACAACATTTATTGCAAAAGCATTGGAATTTTTCCATCGCTTTCGAAGAAAAAGATAAAGGTTTGAACTGCTTTGCATACATACGTAATCATTTTCAAAAATTATAATTGTTAGTCTGTATTGATTTTATGTCGATGACCATCTATCTATTCATCCATCTCTCTCTCTCTCTCTCTCTCTCTCTCTCTCTCTCTCTCTCTCTCTCTCTCTCTCTCTCTCTCTCTATATATATATATATATGCACATATACACATTAATTTTCTCATTTCATAATGTAAGTAAATATTTATTATTATTATTATTATTATTATTATTATTATTATTATTATTATTATTAGTGTTCTTTATTTCTTTATCTACAGAAAATTACATAATTCCATGTAATTGTGGTTTACTAACAAGTTCATCAAAAAAGCAGAGATTGCACTGGCATTGCCAGACGTGTCAATCTACACTTCAAGCACAAGCAACTTTAGGAGCCACTTAGTGAAGCATGGTAAGTCATTGTATTCCTTTGAATATAATAAACATTGAAAATATAACTGCCAATAAGTGTGATTTTATGTTTGAACTTTTTTCTTCTAATTTTACAGGGTACAACATTATTTGCAAAACAACACCTAAAGGTAAATTAAAGAGTTATTTTTGTTGTTGTTTTTCATATGGGCTAATTTATTTTTATTTTTTAAATATTATAAAACCAAAGTGTTAATTTAAAAAAATGTGTTATAAAAACAAGCTCAACAAAATGAATTCCTACAGGAATTCCTACAAGTACAGGTATTTTTGACAACAGTATTATATTTCACGGTAATTATTGTTTCCACTGTGTTTCACATCAAAGTTATTATTGTTCGATGCAAGACTGTATTTCTATGTGAAATTGTTCCAGCAAGTATATCTATAATTAGGAAAAGCATATTTTATTATGTGGGTTTTTTTGTTGTTGTTTATTTTTATTAGATACATCAAAGAAAGATGAATAAATCCCAGTGAATGTCCCTGAATTGAAAAGTACATCTGGACCCCTATCATTGCAAACCACACAGTGCAGTGTGTGCAAATCCACATTCACTTGTCACACATCATTATGACACCATGCTGCACACCACCATGGCTCTGGCAAGGACCCCATTTTTTGTGTAGATGTGCTGAAAGGAATATACTTCACAGGAAAAGCACAAAGTGATCCAAGGGCACCAGTTCACGTGACGGAAATCTTTTACAGCACTGTGGAAGGGTGGTGGGTAATTCACTGACACATGGGAGACACAGGTGATTTTGACAGCACCGCACAGGTGCCCAGTTTTATTGAAGTGGGGCAGTTCCACGTTCTGGCCCGCAGAGGGAGTTGTTGTCTGTGGTCTGCCTATCAACAATGATAGACAGAACCACAGAGATACCAGGAATGGTACCTTTCTAAATTATATGTGCACTCGCAGGTGCTCAAACACAAAAATAAGCAAAAGGAGAAAAGAACAAGGAAAATAAAACACATTAATCAAAACTACAAACAAAGGTGCTGCACTCGGCAGCTTCACCCCGACCGTCGCTACCCGCACGGTCCGGTCTCCGCCCTACCTCGCCGCTCCCTCAGACTGCTAAAAACAAATACTGATGGGGTCTGCCCACGGTTTCCCGCTTAACCCTGTTTCCTTTCCTTTCCTTTCTTTTCTTTTCTTTTTATTTCTTTTGGTTTTTCCTCCCCGGCCGTGTTGGGATTAGTGCGCCCGCACGTCCGTTTTTCTCTCAAAAGGGCAGACCTGAGGGAACAGCAGAATGTTATTTTATAGGGCTAGCAATCCCCAAGACCCGCCGCCAGCCATTCAGAGAGAGAGGGAAAGCCCGCACACACACTCTCCCACCTCTCCGTGTCACTGCCATGACTGACAGGCGAATATTGACGGCTGCTGCCCTCTTCCTGCAGCACTTGAACACATCAGAAGAGTCAGTACAGGTCTCCCCTGTTACAAGCACAAACTCTAGATTGTGAACTTGAAGAATGCAGAGAGATCTGCCAGGGCTATGTAGTCACGGACAGTCTCTTAATGACCAGAAACAAACTACGATTTTTCTAATGACTGTTTTGCATTACTGGTTACTATCAAAATCCTTCAGAAGCATGAAGTTCTATGCAGATACAAAGCTAAGATAGCTCTTGTCAAAGCAGACTGCATAGAATGCAGTGCAGGACTGTAGTGTTGCAGTAGCATGTTAAGAAAGGGCCATTGACTTAGTGTTTGTGTAAACATGATTTGAAAGGGTGTTGTATCAGCTGTTTTAAAAGGTAGTGGGACTGTAATTGTCATACATTTGTATTTGAGAAATCAGTCAGACTTTTTTTTAAATAAATTGAAAATATCTGATTGTTAAAACACCACATTTACTAGCAATGTACTACTATTGACTACTAATGCCTTACTTTGTATTTTTTAAAAAAGTTGAATTATGGAGTTGAATTAATTGTGCCATGCTGCATTTTAAGATAACTTGTGTTATTCTCATGCACATTGCAACCAAGCTGTCTAATTTTGACAATAGTTGGGCCTTTGTGTTTTAATTTGTAGATGTCTTGGAATGCCCTGGAAACCCATCCCCATGCCATTCATCTGGAGAAGCTCCTTCCTCCTTTTTTATTTTGTAATTTTGTTATTTTCTATTTTTTTTATATACAACATATATTTGTTTAGTAATGTTTACTGAATAAACTTACAACAACTTTGATTGAAGCATCATTTGTTTTATTTGGTCTACCAAAACAATCCTACTAAATAGCATTAATTGTGTATGCAGTTCATTGTATTGATTATCAGACAAATATTTGGAGAGACATCCCTAAAGATGCCTGTTGTTAAGTTGCAACTTCCATGCTTATATACATTACCTCTTCCAGGCTTTGTATTACATGTGCCCCACATCTCCTGTTGCTGAGCAAACACACATTTAAACATATTTCTTAAGCTTGACTTTCCTTGCACACATACACAGACAGACCATTAGAAAAACAGCTCAGTCCAAGTACAAGGAGATTTGTATCCCTACTTCCTCTTTCAATTGCTCTGCAGAGAACAGGGATGTTTGTCACACTATCAACAGCCTGTTTCGCACACAGGACACTTACGGCAGTGTCCTAGGACTTCGCAGTCCACTCACAAAGTACAATATAATCCTATGCAGGCCACTTATGCAGTATAATAGTATCCTATGCAGGGCACTCACGGCAGTGTGTCAGGCAGCACGTAGTACGAGCCAGAAGCAAATTATAATTATCCGTTAAAGTCCGACAATATAGGCATACCACTTAAAGAATTGATGCAGATTACAAAATCTGCATCAATTTTGGCTGGATTAAAAGTTTTGAAAACCGCCCCAGTATGCAGTCTGTGATTGGGGTAGTACACCACCCAATAAATGGTTTTACTATTACTGCAGAGTCAGTGTGGAGTATCCTCCATTCAAGATTTCCTCTGCAAAGCGAGAGACTGTGAGAGTGACTTCATCACTTCATTATTGATTTCTTGCACTAAATCAGGCTTCAAGTGATCAGATTGAATTGAATCAACACAATCAGATCAGGGAAGCATCTATGAAGGATTGATATTCAACATCAATCTGAGAGGGTAGAACTGTCCTAGAATTGACACTTGCTATAAAGTGCAGTCTGGTCATTTTGGATGTCTGGGGAGCTGCCGCTTGTTTGTGTTTTCTTTTATATTCCATGATTTTTCTAACAGACAAGAGTCTGAATCTCATGCTTGTGTTACCAGGTGTTTTGTTTTTCTTTTATTCTTTATATATTTTATGTGTGTTTTCATTATTCTTTACTCCTGCTTTTTAAGGTTGTTTTTTACTTACTGTTTGGTTAGTTTTTTTTCCTTCTGTGTTTTCTGTATGGATTAATTTGATTGCACATTCATTATTTGTTGCACCTGAGTGGAATGCACCCCTCTCTGAGTCATTGCTAATTACACACCACGACTGAATGGGGAAAGCAATTGATTTGGGTCTTTTTAAAAGGGAGATCGTCAAATGGCAAAATATGGATTATTGAGGAAGGAAGTGGATAGGGTACTGCCACTAGGTCAGGAAGAAATAAATGCTATAGCAAAAAAAAAAAAAGATGAATGGATGGCAAGAGCAATGGGGAAATAATACAAAAGGAAGATTTTATAATAATATCCAGACAAAGGTTAGGCACAAAGCAACACGAAAATAAAGATAGAAAGAAGACTGGGTAAGAAGAGAACAGGGAAGATAGATGTGGATGAACTGTTTGTACCATTTGAAAGGAAATCGGATCATCTAAAGAAAAAGCGGGCTGGTTATTTAGAGAAGCCTGGCTTTGGGATTGTGTGTGTGTGTGTGTGTGTGTGTGTGTGTGTGTGCCGCTTTTCTTGCAACTTCTTTAGATGTGCTGTAGTTTTTTCTTCTTTTCGTTTTATTACACTGACTGGTTCCGTTGGAAGGTTTTTTATTTTTCACTATTATATTGCATTTCTCTGTGGACGCTTTTTTTGTTATTTTAAGAACATAAGAAAGTTTACAAACGAGAGGAGGCCATTCAGCCCATCTTGCTCGTTTGGTTGTTCAGTAGCTTATTGATCCCAGAATCTCATCAAGCAGCTTCTTGAAGGATCCCAGGTGTCAGCTTCAACAACATTACTGGGGAGTTGGTTCCAGACCCTCACAATTCTCTGTGTAAAAAAGTGCCTCCTATTTTCTGTTCTGAATGCCCCTTTCTCTAATCTCCATTTGTGACCCCTGGTCCTTGTTTCATTTTTCAGGTCAAAAAAGTCCCCTGGATCGACATTGTTTTATCTATATTTTTGCACGCTGAAAGTCAGACCAGGGTGTCTGGAATATCGGACCACATAAGACAAATACTCTTTTCCTGTTCTACAGTCTCCTCAACTCTACAAGACAACGCTGTTTCCCGGTTATACTCTATTGCTAAACAACTATAACGTGGGCTGTGTGTAGTATAGAAAAAACAGCCATTTATTTCTCTTTGTATAATAACATTGAAGGACTGGCTGCACATCGGTTGACATTTTTTTGTTTATTATATATAAGCTATATTTTGCTCTCTTTAACCAGCTCTCTTCTTTGGACTTTGTTTCTTTTTTTATTTTCTTTTGTTCCTCCCTCGCTGCTATTCCCTGCATGATAATTTTATGGTTTTTAAATTAAAATTCCCCGTTTTTTAAATAAATAATTATATATATTGTAGCGTTTCACGCAGTAGGCAGAACAGAAGAGACAACACGCTGCTTTCAGGTTCAAAGCTTTATTTATGATGTTATCTCTCAGCACTCTACAGAACCCGCTGCTCTAGCTGCTTGCTCTGCAACAACCACAATGAGCATGCAACGCCCCTTTATAACTTAACTTCGCCCCTTTATGTTAATCGAGTGCCGGAGTGAACAGCTATCCCATTGGTCCCCAGCCACACACCAGGACCAATGGGCACACACAACTAACAGCCAATGACAGGAACCAGGGCGCACCATGCGTGCAGGATAGCTCGCACAGCCACAGGGACAGAGCGAAACCGCAACTACAGGTAATACAGACGGGACGGGGAGAGAGGAACACAATACAGCGCTATTAACAGCACACAGACAGTGGAAACAAGAGGAATTACAGTACACAAAACATAAATACACGGATCGCTACATATATACATACATATATATATATATATATATATATATATATATATATATATATCATATATATATATATACATACAGTACTGTGCAAAAGTTTTAGGCAGGTGTGAAAAAATGCTGTAAAGTAAGAATGCTTTCAAAATAGACATGTTAATAGATTATATTTATCAATTAACTAAATGCAAAGTGAGTGAACAGAAGAAAAATCTAAATCAAATCCATATTTGGTGTGACCACCCTTTGCCTTCAAAACAGCATCAATTCTTCTAGGTACACTTGCACAAACTCAGGGATTTTGTAGGCATATAGTCAGGTGTATGATTAAACAATTATACCAAACAGGTGCTAATGATCATCAATTCAATATGTAGGTTGAAACACAATCATTAACTGAAACAGAAACAGCTGTGTAGGAGGAATAAAACTGGGTGAGGAACAGCCAAACTCAGCTAACAAGGTGAGGTTGCTGAAGACAGTTTACTGTCAAAAGTCATACACCATGGCAAGACTGAGCACAGCAACAAGACACAAGGTAGTTATACTGCATCAGCAAGGTCTCTCCCAGGCAGAAATTTCAAGGCAGACAAGATCATTTTTTTTTATTTATGTGTGGCACAATACGCCTCCATAGTGCAGACACGAAGCGTAGCCAACTGACAGAGCTAGAAGCGGGTAAGTGGCAGCAGGCTCAAAATAGTCTAGAATTTGATTTGAAATTGTTGAACACTTTTATGTAAATGAAGACCCCTACCACCGAACACAATGCCAAAATGAAAGTGTAAATTGACTGCAGAATTAAAACAAAATTTCTGTGTTTTCGAAGTGGTCGAGTAGAATGGGAAGCCGAGTGCTTGGTATGTAGAGCTGGTACTTATGTCTCTGTGGCAAATAAAGGTGCTATTGATTTACAATCTCATGTGGATTCTGAGAAGCATAAGAAGGCAGTTCGAGGAGAGAGCTCATCAGCAAAATTAACAGATTATTTTGTAAAACCAGGCAGCAAATCAGAGGATGCTGTTACTGCAGCTGAGGGTGCTCTAGCATTTCACACCGTTAAGCATCACAATAGTTTCAAGTCAGTGGATTGCACATCTGTCTTGTTGAAGAAGACATTCCCTGATTCTGAGGTAGCCCGAAAATGTTCAAGTGCTCGAACCAAGACAGAAGCGATTGTTAACTCTGTGCTTGCACCGCATTCTGTTGACACTGCTCTAAAAGTGCTGGAAGAAAATGACATAGCTTACTGTGGAATTGCTACAGATGGAAGCAATCACGGTTCAGTGAAAATATTCCCAGTAATAATTCAGTATTTTGACTGGAAGAACGGTGGTTTGCAGTCAAAATTAATCGAGGTCCAGAACACAACTAATGAGACTGCCGATACGATTGCACAATAAGTCAAGGAAACTCTGGAAAAGAACGGTTTGTTTGAGAAGTGTATCGCGTTTACGGGTGACAACTGCAATACAAATTTCGGAGGACTCCGGCATGATGAAGAAGGAAAGAACGTGTTTGCAAACTTAAAGAAGTTGTTGCAGAAGAGGACTTTAATCGGTGTGGGTTGCTCAGCACACATTTTGAACAATTGTGTCCATCATGGGGCAGACACACTGGATGTTGACATTGAGAACATTATTTTTAAAATTTATCAATACTTTCATATCTACACTGTCCGAACTGAGCATCTGAAAGAGTACTGTGAGTTTGTTGATATCGAATACAGAAAGCTGCTTTCTCACAGCAAGACACAATGGCTGTCCTTATTCCCAGGCATTGCAAGGCTGCTACAGATGTTTGCGGCCTTGAAGTCGTTCTTTCTGTCACAGGACAAACTACCCACGGTGATTAAGACATTTTTCGAACATCAGTTCAGTGAGATTTAGCTCTGGCACATGCACTCACTCATGACTGTATTCCAATCACACATTCAAGAAATTGAAAGGGAAAACAACTCTGTCGTGGAATTGCTGAAAAGCTTGAACTCAGTTCACACCATCCTTCTTGAACGTAAGACCCACAACTTCATGTCCCTGAAAGTTAAGGGACTACTGGCACAAAAGCGCAAGGAGGGACTTGATGGAGAGTGCGACAAATTCTGTGCTGAAGTTCAATGTCTGTACAGCACATGCTTAGAATATTTGGAGAGGTGGATGACACCCCTGGAAGAATTCTCTTGTTTCATGTGGCTTGGCCTGAGTGAGACACCTAATTGGAATGATGTGGAATCTTGTGTCGTATACCTGGCAGAGAAGGGGGTGTCAATCAGTTCAGCAATCTGAAGAAATTCACGGAAAGTTGCAACAGTGATGAAGAGTTCAGTAATTTGCTAGCACACCAGAAGTCCAAAAATACTGAGTGTCACTCAGAACTGTTAAAGATTGTACAGTTCTTCTTTGCTGTCCCCTCTCACAGTGCAATTGTAGAGCGAGTTTTCTCACTGATGCAAAACCAGTGGACAAAGGAAAGGAACCACTTGACTGTTGAGTCGCTGAAAGGGATTCTACTTGTACAGTACAATTTCAGACAAGCGTCTTGCAAAGACTTTCATGCCTACTTGATAAGCAATCAACCACTGCTGAGAAAGATGCGATCTACAGAGAAGTATGCATGGGCACATCAGGAGGAAGAGGACTGAAAAGGACTGGTGGATGTAAAAAGACATTTAAATTCGTTTTTTTTAGGCCATTACACTTTTTTAAAATAAATAGACACTGAAAGGGATCACATTTCAGGCAAAGACTTTCTTTTATGGCTACTTGTTGAGCACATCAGGAGGAAGCACAGAAGAAAATGACTCACCACATGTAAAAAGGTACATTTAAATTTGAATAACATTGATTTTTGAGGCTATAACACTTGTTGTAGATGTGTAGACGTGTAGTACACAGTATATATATATATATATATATATATATATATATATATATATATATATATATATATATATATATATATATATATATATATACAGTACTGTGCAAAAGTTTTAGGCAGGTGTGAAAAATGCTGTAAAGTAAGAATGCTTTCAAAAATAGACATGTTAATAGATTATATTTATCAATTAACTAAATGCAAAGTGAGTGAACAGAAGAAAAATCTAAATCAAATCCATATTTGGTGTGACCACCCTTTGCCTTCAAAACAGCATCAAGCATCAATTCTTCTAGGTACACTTGCACACAGTTTTTGAAGGAACTCGGCAGGTAGGTTGGCCCAAACATCTTGGAGAACTAACCACAGTTCTTCTGTGGATTTAGGCAGCCTCAGTTGCTTCTCTCTCTTCATGTAATCCCAGACAGATTCGATGATGTTGAGATCAGGGCTCTGTGGGGCCATACCATCACTTCCAGGACTCCTTGTTCTTCTTTACGCTGAAGATAGTTCTTAATGACTTTCGCTGTATGTTTGGGGTCGTTGTCATGCTGCAGAATAAATTTGGGGCCAATCAGATGCCTCCCTGATGGTATTGCATGATGGATAAGTATCTGCCTGTACTTCTCAGCATTGAGGAGACCATTAATTCTGACCAAATCCCCAACTCCATTTGCAGAAATGCAGCCCCAAACTTGCAAGGAACCTCCACCATGCTTCACTGTTGCCTGCAGACACTCATTCGTGTACGCCTCCAGCCCTTCGCGAACAAACTGCCTTTACTACAGCCAAATATTTCAAATTTTGACTCATCAGTCCAGAGCACCTACTGCCATTTTTCTGCACCCCAGTTCCTGTGTTTTCGCATAGTTGAGTCGCTTGGCCTTGTTTCCACATCGGAGGTATGGCTTTTTGGCCGCAAGTCTTCCATGAAGGCCACTTCTGACCAGACTTCTCCGGACAGTAGATGGGTGTACCAGGGTCCCACTGTTTTCTGCCAGTTCTGAGCTGATGGCACTGCTGGACTTCTTCCGATTGGAAGGGAAGTAAGCATGATGTGTCTTTCATCTGCTGCAGTAAGTTTCCTTGGCCGACCACTGCGCTTCACGGTCCTCAACGCTGTCCGCTTCTTTGTGCTTCTTCAAAAGAGCTTGACAGCACATCTGGAAACCCCTGTCTGCCTTGAAATTTCTGCCTGGGAGAGACCTTGCTGATGCAGTATAACTACCTTTGTGTCTTGTTGCTGTGCTCAGTCTTGCCGTGGTGTATGACTTTGACAGTAAACTGTCTTCAGCAACCTCACCTTGTTAGCTGAGTTTGGCTGTTCCTCACCCAGTTTTATTCCTCCTACACAGCTGTTTCTGTTTCAGTTAATGATTGTGTTTCAACCTACATATTGAATTGATGATCATTAGCACCTGTTTGGTATAATTGTTTAATCATACACCTGACTATATGCCTACAAAATCCCTGACTTTGTGCAAGTGTACCTCGATAAATTGATGCTGTTTTGAAGGCAAAAGGTGGTCACACCAAATATGGATTTGATTTAGATTTTTCTTCTGTTCACTCTCTTTGCATTTAGTTAATTGATAAATATAATCTATTAACATGTCTATTTTTGAAAGCATTCTTACTTTACAGCATTTTTTCACACCTGCCTAAAACTTTTGCACAGTACATATATATATATATATATATATATATATATATATATATATATATATATATATATATATATCACATATTAATACAACTTGAGTTGGTAGATACACCAACCCCCCCCTCTCCAGAGTGTCCTCTTTTTTTAAGTTCAAATATGGTAACCCTAGCTAAGCCATTAAAAAAGTTTAATACACAAATTATTAGTTCAATTGAGGGCTCAATGAAGCAACTCAGTTGGAACAAAAAGCAGCAGAGACACAGACAGAGAGCCCCAGGACCAGGGTTGAGAACCAATCATCAAGAACATGGACGTTTATTGAATTTATATTTTATTTATGTTTGGTTGAAATTATTCATTTGTTTGCTGAACAAACTAAATGCACTTTAATTTTGTCTAATATGTGCTTTATTAATGGCTAAATGTGAGTTTTTATTATTATTATTATTATTTTAAACATTTTGAGCTTTTGCATTTATTTGTAAACTCTTTAACTTTGACTAATTACTGATTTCAATTTTCAATTCACTAATAACTCAATTCAACCAGAGCTTCCAACCTCAAGATTTTGATTTTGCTCATATTTTGTGTTTTTTCATTTCTGAAACCAGACCAAATATTTCAGCTCAATGATGATGGGGGTGTTAGTCATACTTAAAATACGTCACATTTTGGAGTTATGTTGAAGGTTTCTGTACAGCCAGGTAGGTCTTCTGTAGGATTCATGCAAAATAAATACCACTGCTTTGGTATTTCTGTGCTGCTGGGGGCCTTACAATTTACAAACTGTCTAATTCCTTAATGATTTCTAACTGCATATTCCTTCTGAAATAGAAGAGACTTTCACTTTCAAATTGCTTGGGTGTGCTCGCAATTTAACTGACTTTCTGTATGCAGCTCTGCTACTGTCTACCTACCATACTGCCTGATTCAATGACCCCACAAAAAGGCTTCAGGCTCAAAGTGTCGAAAATGGCCCCATCTTTGAACTGCTGAACAAGTTGCCAATTCCCGGGTGATTTTTAAGTGCGTGTTCCGGAAGAGATATCGCTTTCAAATGGCTTTTGTGCTCATAATTGAACTGACTATCATATACAGCAGCAGCAACGTATTTTCCAAGAATGTCTGAGGAAATACGGAACATTCTCAGCTGTCTGTTGTCCAAAGGAATGTTGTCGGGCTGCATACAGAAAGTTAAATTATGGGCACACCTAAACAATTTGAAAGAGGTGCCTCTTCTACTTTGTCTAAATTATGGTTAATTTATGGTTTTGTTTCAGAATTTCAGAATTCAGAATTTTTTTATTAAAGCTAAATATGTCTAAATATAAAACTATACTGGGTCTCGTGAACTAATCTAAGTCTCTATCACTGGCACTGTTTTGTTTTTGAAGTTATTAACAATACAGCTCAGTTCTCTGGTGAAAAGGGTAAATATTCGCCTACCTATAAAACATGAGCTTAATATACCATTTTTTAATTATGATAATTTTTGGGGGGCATTTTACAACCATGTTGTTTGAGTAGATATGTCATAAGTATGATCCAGATACCTCTAATAATCATATGTACTGCCCTGATTCATGAGGAAATCCTTTACCCACTTTGGAAAATCAGGCCCATAGAGAATAGACCTAATAAATAAATGAGGGAAAGAACAGGTAGGCTACCACATATAAATAGCCTACATAAAGAAATACTGGGAACAAAATCAATTAAGAAAAGATTCAATGGGTGAGGGGAAAAAACACAAACTCGATATTGTCGACTCTTCATTTTGATACATTTTCCCTGACATCTGTCATTTCCTCAAACTTCAGGTGAAACCCTGCGTTTAGCATTACAAGGGAATGCATGTTGAAACAGAAAAATAAAGAGCAGGCTCATAAATAATATTAATCAGTAATGGTAATAATTGATTACAAGAAGAGATAAATCAGGTGTTTCTTGTTTTTGTTGAGCTCTCAAGTGCTAAATTAGACAGAACAATTTTTTATTTTTTTTTACTGAGAAATGGGTAAGCCCTAGGGAGCCGAACCACCCCTGAATGCAGTTACCCCTCCCTCCACCCAGAAAGTCTGTTTGTGTCCCTGGCTGTCCCAAACCGCACCCTTGCGCACTCGTTACCTTCCCTTGAGGGGCAGAAGTACTACAGTTGCCATCTTAAGGGGTGTCCCAGTTCAATAAAGTCAGTCACTGCAACAACAATACTTTCTTTTATCAAGCTTTCAGAAAGGTAAAAAGAATCCTTGTTTTGAATCAAATAACCAAATATTATATAATTCTGACAAATTCTAAATATAATTTCAAATGATAAAAAATGGAAATATGACTAACTTTTTGTATCATAAACTGCCATTTTGTAAAACTAATTCCTTCTCAGTTGTAAAAAGGCAATATGCCATCATCATCTCTTCTTTCTCATCCCTCTAATTCATGCATTACTGTCACTTTTTTTCTAAATGTTCATTTTTTCATATGCATTTAGTTCAAATTAATGGCATTTACATAAAACCAAGAACAGCAACTAACAGAAAACTCTTACAACTACTCTTATCTGTGGTACTTGGCATGAACATCAATGTACTCAATTTTTTAAAGAGCATAAAACAAAATGAAAACATAGTCTAGCATACCAATTATGCCATCACACATTGAAAGTTGTTCAATCTGACTGCAAACTCATTTTCGTTATATGATACTGTCACGAATTCTGAGGGTTCAGATTTCTTACGTACTCTTTTTATTTGCTCAGCACACACTCATCTCAGGGGAGACGTTAGGAGTACAGAGATGTTATTACTCCTAGTGGGGTATTGTTCATGCACTGGACCCGCAATATATCCAGATGACTAATTTTGTTCTCAAGAAATTCAGACTCATGTATTTAAAGTTTTTTACGAATCAGAGTATGATCAGTACTCATTCGGTTTATTAACGGTTAAATATTGGATTGAGTAGCTATAGGCTACTTCATATCCCCAGCTGACAGATGATCTGGGCAGTCCAGTGTCTTAACAGATATCAACATTAACACTTTAATACATTTATATGTATTTGCAAGGCCTGCGGGCAGGCCAAGAACACGTCACCCAAAGCACCTAATGGTATATTTCAGCACATTCAACAAAATACTCTCTTATTTCTAAAACATAGTGTGAGTCCTTTATAGCAATGCATGCAATACATGTGAGATAAAATAATAATTGATTAATGCTTACCCTTTAATATAAATCGTAAAAGAATATGACTGTCTTCACCAGGCAAATGAAACTGAGTTCAATCAGCTCAATTGTGTAGGTCTGCAGATAATGGACCACATTACCCTGTCAGGTATGAGTGTGGTACTCTATTGTAATTACTTAGGAGTTATATAGGTTTTTCGTCTCATTGGAATACATGGGACGCCTCAATTAAGTCCAGTCATTAATCTGTTGAGCCAGCTCTTATCCCTTTTACAAATAAGTTTTCAAAAGATCCAGACCAACTTTTCTGAATTAATTTATGTACCAATAAATTCAAGACTTCATATTTGTCCAACTTCAAACCTATGATCTCATTCCTTGTTTTCCTCCGAGCCCCTCCTTTATCTGAAAAGTCAAGTGAACCAAGGTTCCCAGGATCTTGGTTTATAATATAATATAAAAACACTACTGTTATATGTGGATGCAAACACTATTTTTTATTTGTGTTATATATGAGAGATGTTCTTAATATGTGACATCATCTTCTAATTGATTATATTTTGCTAAAGTAAAGGTATGTGTTTCTTTTAACCTCATATTGTGTTTCATCATGTTTTTAATGAGTCAGTTTTGATTCCATATACTATTGTCTAACAGAGTATTTAACAAAAGATTGCCTTATACAATATTCAAGTCAATTAGTTTCACTAAGTTTAAGTGGTAATCATTTTCGTTACAATTATTTATCCCTGAAAAGATGCACTAACCCAGGCTCTGACCTGTACCTGACTCTGAGAATGTGGAAATTGCTTGCAATAGCATAGTCTCTTGTTTCTTCAAGGCCAAAGTCTGTGCAAACACTTTTTTTTAGATATATGACCTATCAATGTCTGTTATGCCATAATTTTTGTATATTATTCCAAGATATATTCTTATCTGTGCTAAACCACTAATTCCATAAACCTTAACACTCCCAATCTATAAGACTTGCAGCTTTGCTTTAGTGGAACATAAGACCCCTCCTTTCTCTACAGCCAGTACCTTTTGATAAGGAGGCCCCTTTTTCAATGCAGCAGTTTCAAAGAACCACATTATAATGACTCCATCTACCATCATTAGACAATAGTATAGTGGATTAATAACAAGGTACATTATAGTATATTATTACAAACTAACACAAAAACATAGCACAATACCTTTTATATTCTGTAATTCAATGGATATTATAATGTCTAAAGGTCTTTTTGTTTAATAGGAGAAAGAAACTGTACCACTTCCCCAATTAATTAAATCGAATACTGCTCCGGCTTTTAATCTTCTTATCACTACAGTAAAGTCATGAACAAGCAATAACACTAGTCAGTTTAAATAATACGTTATCTTATTATAGCAAATACTTAAAACATATTAATCTTATGAAATCAAATAGATGTTTTTAGTTTCAAATATCGTGCTGTCTAAAAAAGGGTTAATCATTTATTTTATTAATTTAATCTAATCTTTGACCATTATAAACTAATTTCTAATTTCTAGTATCTAATTTCTATTCTTTGACCATTATAAACTATGAACAGTGTCAATTAGCACTGAATCTTTTAACTATAAATGTGGCATTATAAGATAATCTTTTAATTAATTTACTTCAGTTTAACAATTGCTCCTAGAATTTATAATATCACTTTATTTCTTTGATGATTCCCTCTAAGATTTAAATCCAAATACAGGTCAGTATAAATGCATTCAACTTGTATATATTTTATAATGACTGAACTGAGCTTGACCCTGTCCTTTGTTCATACAAAATCCAGCCAAAACAAGTTTTTTCTTAAGACCTTGGCTGCTAAGTTTTAATGTTGATTTATATGTTGCAAAGAATCCCTTTCTTATCTTGTTTTTGGAAACATAAATTTATAGGTGTGATTAATGTCCACTTTTTAGCCGGAATGGTGCTGTTTATCAAGCGTCATGCTTTCTGAAGATTAGATATACAAACAGTAAATCGTTCATTATATATTTTCTTAGAAATTCCCAGATTACTAAATACTTAATTAAATGTCCTATCAAAACAAGAGTGGACTGACCTATTTCATGGAGCAAGAGAGCCATCTACTGGCGGTACAAGGATACTCTCTCTTTATCCTTCCTTCCAAAAAACTTCTAACCCTTCATTTTTATATCAAAGTACATTCCATATTTGAAATCGCCTAGTCCATGTCCAGCATATCCCCACGTTCCCAGCAGGATTCAACTTCTGTGCCAGGTTCAGCTCTAGTTGGTTCTGCAAATACCACCACAGGCCCCTTGATCCAAAGTTTAGCATCACAGGTGTGAGACACCATCTTCCTCACTTTGTACCTACAAGATACTTGGACACGTTTAGCTGGGACACCTTCTATACATTCCAATTTACCTAGATGTGCCCATTTCACTAAGTGACCACCTTCACAATTCATGCATTCAATCCTCTTAATATCTTTGGATCTACATTTAGATGAGAGAAAGAAATTCCTTCAGAATCATTACATTCAAACAAGATTCTACAATGTTTAGCTAAATGACTGCAGGCCGGACAAAGTTTGGGCCCAGTCATTGGTGATTTGCTTTGGCACATATTACATGCACACATAACAAGAGGATTATGCTTCAATTTATGTGTCAGGGTTAATTCTGCACCTTGTACAATAGTTCTGGATCTGTACACATTGTTACTATACATTTCATTCTGTTCGCACAGAGTCACTTTGCGAGGTATGCCCTCCATCCAGAATACTGAAGGAGGCCAAAACTCACTGTTATTCATATTTTCTGGTATCCAATTACTGTTCTGCCCCACATCATCAGTTGGCAGACACGACACAACTGAATCTGAATCAATTGATGAACCATGAGCTGTAGCTACTGAGATCCTCCATGCAAAGGGATTCAATGTTTTACTGAACAGACTAGCTGGTTCAGCGTCACTTGCGACAATACCCCAAAATTCTACAGGCAGTCATGGCACACAATCTGATGAATGCTATGCTCAGGTGGCATTGTAGTGTAGTATGATCTCTGGTTTCTGCTGCTCACCCTGAACTTTAGTGTCATGGTGCATGGTAGATAATGCCAGTACCGCCTTGCCTTTTGCTGGTACATGAGACACCAATGTAAGCTGCCCATGAAATCCAAACAGCGAAGTGTTATTCTCTCAGGCATGGTTGGCCTTCATCTCATCTGGAATGTGTGGTTTGTTAGACCTGACAGTGCCAACATATGTTAGAATGTGGTTCTTCAGCCAGTGGAATGGATGTGAAAAAGTTGTCTGCGGTGACATTTCTACCTCTTTTGTTCCAGGGTGCCACAAGCTATTTGACAACTCGGGCCCCTTGGCTTACTTCTCGTTGTTCTCCTGGTTGCCTGCCGAGGTACACATCTTCTTTCAGCAGGTAACAGGTCTCTGCATCGCAGTTCCACCAGATTTTAATTCCATATTTGTCTGGCTTTGATGGGATGTACTGGCGGAAACTGCATTTGCCTCTGAAACCAACAAGCTGCTCATCCACACACAAGTCTGTGCCCGGGATCTGGAATTTTGGTTGCTGGGCTACAAACAGTCCATATATCCCTAAAATGGGCCATCTTGTCTGTTGCCATTCTTTCTTGTCTTGTGGCCTTATCATCAAATCTCATATATTTCAATATTTGCTGGAATCTTGTTCTGGACATTGTTGCAGTCAACCTCTGACCAGAGGGAAATTTGAGACTCGGGGTTGCGTCGGGATGCCCCTGCAATGATAAGTAGGCCAATGCCACTTGCATCTCTGTGGTATCCACTGCTTTCCAGTTATCGCACAGACTCATGGGATTACCTTCATTCCACTCCCTGATTCTTCTTCTGGCCTCACTGTTTGTCTCAAGTACAATAGTGTCAATCATTTCTGGTGTCATGAATAGAGACTCTACAACTTCTTTGCATTGTGCTGCTTTTATAATACCTGGCTGACTGCTAATGATGTCAGCTGCACGTCTGTGCCCTGCTGGGGGAGGGTGTTTTCCCCACTCCATCCAATTTTTGCTGAGATACGGTATGGTGTCAATCTCCTCGGCTACTTGAACAGTCTCTGTGCCCTGATCAATCTCCTGTCCTCTGACATCAGAATGTGGAGTACCATTTCCATGGCCTCGACCTCTACTCTGCCTTTTCCAATGAGCACTGCCAAGACCTCTGCTCCCTCTGCCCCTTGCCCCACCTCAGTCTCTTGCTCTTCCCCTTTCTTGTCCCTCTTCAATCAGTGGCTGCTCAGTAATATTTATGTTCTGCAGTGACAGGGTGAACCTCTATAGGTGTAGTTTCAGTGTCACGCATGTGCCATAGATAATGCTATGTATCTTAGGGAGAACTTTTTTCAATCTGTACAGTCTTATTTTATAATATGCAACATAAATATTTAGGAAAATGGTCATAACCATATAAACTGTGTATAATTCAGAGGTAATATATATTTAGAATATGATCTTACCTAAGGAGGAGCAGTTTTTCGGGATGTGACTTGAGCACATGAGGAGCTCTGAGTCTGCAGCTGATTTGTCTGTCTGCTGAAAAATTACTGACAGAGGTCCCTCTTTCCCCCCTGAGGGTGTGTATCACTGGATCTAATGTCCCCACAGAACCATAGACCCTAAAAATGCTTCCATCTATCAATCGGAATTGAGTGCTTTTGACTGGGGTCAAAATGACCCCAAATTATATTTTATTATAAGCGGTTTATATTGATGCAGATACGATTAACAATGACATTGATTTATTCAAAACAAGTTGTTTGACAAACTCATAAATGGGAAAAATCTAATAAACCTCCACAGAGTTATGATACAAAATGTATGCATGGGGTCAAAATGACCCCTGTTGGTATCTCGAGGGTTAACAAGCACATTATTTATGAAATGTATGTTGTATTGAGTTCCTTAGCTAATAAAATGAATCTTTTTAAATTTATTTTTAAATCTATGATCACAATTTAATTATATGATTAGAAAGTACAGCGAAAAATCTTTTCAGTACGTATCGATTGCTGGAATTAATTACTTATCTGTTAATTAATGAACTAGATAAGTAGCTATAAAACAAAGTGTAAATGCAGCAGTATCCATTCTTCCAAACTACAATCGGACAACAAGATTGCGTAACTTCTTGCCCAGTCAAAGGTAAAGGCACTGAATGATGATGCTGCAATGCGTCCCATTTAACGGTGAAAGGAAATGGTTTGGGATGCAGCCCCTATGTCTCTCAGCACCTGGTGCTCAGGGTGTGCGTTTGCAGGCCCCCCCTGAATTCAGTTGCCCTGCCCTCCATCCAGTGAGACCCCAATCCAGTCCTGCACTGCAGCTCTCAGTGAATCAGCTCCCGTGTGTGTCTCTGTCTCTGTGCTGAGTTTAAGGTGCCAACTTTCTCCTCCTCTTGGCTTCACAGTCATGTTTCTATTTACTGTGTTTGTGTGTCTGTCAGTCTGTCCCAGAACAAACAGTGTGTCTGCCTCGATCGCTCTGTCTCTCCCTTTCTCTCTATCTCTGCATCTCTCTCTCCAAGTCTCTGAAGTGTTTGTGTTTCTCCTGTTCAGCTCTTTGAAGAGAAGGAGCAGCAACAGGATGGAGTTCAAGAGGAGGCGGGGCTTCCCGGTTACCCTGGTTACCGGGGTGCTGTCAAAAACAGCATTCTCGTACACTCCACCTGTATTTTAAAAACACTCCCATCTGTCTACAGGAGGTTACATTCATTCAGATGCAATGGTGGTAGGGGTAAAGAAGGGGAGTGTTGCAGCGTACGATTCAAAGCAAAGGTGAAGTGTCGTTTTTTTTTAAATACGATATATATTAATGTTATGATAGGGAAGACTGCGTTCGAAGCGAAGGTACTCTAAGAAATAAAGGCTCCAGTTAGAACCTTGCATTGCCACTGTGGGAAAACCTTTTAGTGTTTCCAAGAACTTTGTGTTCTGTTTTCTCTTTTACAGACCGAGGAATGAGAGATTCCCAAACAAACCCTTACTGAGAGAAATGTCAGCAATTTGAATGGTCCTTGTGAAACCTTACACACTAAGAACAAATGTGGTGTTTTTTTTTAACACATTACTGAGTGCGATTGGCGACCACACACGTTGTGTTCATTTTAACACAGGCTGCAATGTGTTGGAACATTAGGAGAAACACAAACACTGTGTTGGAATATTTAGGAGAGACACAATATCTTACACAGAATGTGCGTCAGTATTATTAACACATATTGTGTGTAGAATTTCAACGCACTCGTTTTAAGAGTGTAGGATTCTATTGCTGATTTTTTCCCCCCCCCGGTAAGGGTTCATTTGGAAACCTCTCATTCCTTGGTCTAATTAAATATTGCAAAGGGCTAATTTCAGGACCCTTCAGAACAAGTCAGTTTGTAAATTGCAGGTTTATAATATTGTTTTGCAAACTCCAATTTCCAACACATGCTTCATAGCTTACATGACAAAAAAAGAGTGCAAAAGAGAATATAGAATCGCTGTAAAAAAAAAAGGCTATTTGAAGCACCTAAAAAGGTTCCCCCTTTTAAGAAATTAATATATAAAAAAAAATAGTAAAACAAAACAGCAAGAGGACAGGCGAGAGGGTATTAAAAATCCTTGCATAAGCTAAGCTATAAAAGCATGTTTTCAAACGAGATTTAAAAGCATTGGCAGACAGAGCTTCCTTTATACCAAGCCCGCCGCTAGGCATATGCAACAACATATGCAACATCGACAATGGATAATTGCAAAGCATATGACATGGTTTATTTAGATTTCCAGAAAGCTTTTGACAAAGTTCGGTATAAAAGATTAATTCTCAAACTGAACGCAGTAGGTATTCAAGGAAATGCATGCACATGGATTAGGGAGTGGTTAACATGTAGAAAACAGAAAGTACTGATTAGAGGAGAAACCTCAAAATGGAGCAAAGTAACCAGTGGTGTACCACAGGGATCAGTATTAGGTCCTCTGCTATTCCTAATCTACATTAATGATTTAGATTCTGGTATAGTAAGCAAACTTGTTAAATTTGCAGATGACACAAAAATAGGAGGAGTGGCAAACACTGTTGCAGCAGCAAAGGTCATTCAAAATGATCTAGACAGCATTCAGAACTGGGCAGACACATGGCAAATGACATTTAATAGAGAAGTGTAAAGTACTGCATGCAGGCAATAAAAATGTGCATTCTAAATATCATATGGGAAATACTAAAATTGAAGAGGAGAACTATGAAAAAGACCTAGGAGTTTATGTTGACTCAGAAATGTCTTCATCTACACAATGTGGGGAAGGTATAAAAAAGACCAACAAGATGCTCGGATATATTGTGAGAAGTGTTGAATTTAAATCAAGGGAAGTAATGTTAAAAATGTACAATGCATTAGTAAGACCTCATCTAGAATATTGTGTTCAGTTCTGGTCACCTCGTTGCAAAAAGGGTATTGCTGCTCTAGAAAGAGTGCAAAGAAGAGCAACCAGAATTATCCCGGGTTTAAAAGGCATGTCGTATGGAGACAGGCTAAAATAATTGAATCTATTCAGTATTGAACAAAGACGACTACGCGGTGATCTGATTCAAGCATTCAAAATCCTAAAAGGTATAGACAATGTTTGACCTGAGAAAAGAAACAAGGACCAGGGGTCACAAATGGAGATTAGATAAAGGGGCATTCAGAACAGAAAATAGGAGGCACTTTTTTACACAGAGAATTGTGAGGGTCTGGAACCAACTCCCCAGTAATGTTGTTGAATCCGACACCCTGGGATCCTTCAAGAAGCTGCTTGATGAGATTCTGGGATCAATAAGCTAATAACAACCAAAATGAGCAAGATGGGCCGAATGGCCTCCTCTCGTTTGTAAACTTTATGTTCTAAACATGCAAGCTGCATACCCTAAATGACGGGCAGCTGGGCGAAATAATGGTGTGGAAAAACAGGACTTAGTTTTGTACGAGCCAAAATCATTTTCAGTGAGAGAGCAAACGTTGCATTTCAACAACAGTCAGCTAGCTAACCCGCAATCATGCGGGATTGGTTAAAACGAGCAAATCCGTCTTCTACAAATTCAATGACCCAGCCTGGCGCCGTGTTAAACAGTGAAGCGGTTGAATGTGCAAAAAAAACCAACCAAAAAACGATTCCTAACGGATGCAGCCGACATACATGCGGTCAACCGAAAACAGTTTGAGAGCTGGAGAACTGCTTACTGCCTGGTTCAATCCACCACGGGGATGGCAGGTGCCTGTTCGTACATTTGGAAAGTACAAACGGTGTTGCTGATTTTTTTTTCATTCCGAGCTGTATCCAACATTACGCTATAGTGCGAGTATTGATGGTATTTATTGTGCTCCGTGTATTGTGTTTAGCGTTCAGGATAACACCACATTAGTTTCGAAACCACTGACTGACTGGAGGTGTTGTGACATATATTTCTTAAATGTAATCTATAATCTGCATTAGTAGGTCTTTTCATTTTGCGATGTGATAGTTTCAACGCATGTTTTTCGTTGGCTTGCGGCAGGTATGCTTTATACCAAGTACTGGGCAAGTCGTTCCATAATTTCGGTACAATATAGCTGAAGCATCTACTTGAGTTTTGTTTCGGAATACTTGGTATTGAAAGTAACCTGGCATCCTGTGATCGAAGTGGACGATTAGAGCCTGTACTTCTTAGATTGAGAGGAACGGTAGTTCCTCGTACAAGTTAGAAAAACTTGTTTGAAACAACCGAGAGTCTCTATACAGCTCAAAGAGTTTAGCTGTTTTTACCATGTTGCAGCAGCAAAACTAAATCACTTAGAATTGCCATCTGTATCAGTATCAAAAATCTGAAACTTTCTTACTTCAAATGTGAAACAACGTACATACCTCTTATACACAATGAGATATAAATCGTCAAACTAAGGTAAAATTGTTATTCTCCTCCTTCCTCTTCCGTCAACTTTTTAAGGGTATGTAGCGACTATTCAAACAGAAAAGCTAAATAACTGGACATCTACCAATCATGTGATTCCACATGTTAGTTCCCTTTCAAGTCGAAAATAACCATCAAGTATGGGATATTGCCGTCAGGCAGTAGGGATTGGCTGAGCTTTTATAGCAAAACTGCCGATAGGCCTCTGTGCGAGCTGCCACGTAAGCCCGCCCCCTTGGGAGCTTACTATACGCAGCGCGCAGAGACTCTCTTCCTCTTTTGTCTTCAGCATCGGTAGCGGTAGGTCATCAGAGCTTGTCGACTGACTGTACTCACTGAGCTTAGGCTTGAGAAGCTGGTTTTTGCCCCTTCTCCGAGTTTATTTCAGTTGCACTCGTTATAGTATTATTTTTGTTTACTTGGTTTATATATTTGTATATTATTATTACATTATATATTCCTTCACGCTTTGCTTCGGCATTTTTTGTTCTCTCGTGGTCTTCGTCTTTCCTTTACTATAATTAATTCATAATTATTGTTGTTGTGTTTTTGAGTTTTTTTGTGATAATTATATTGTATATATATATATATATATATATATATATATATATATATACATATATTGTTTAGGACGTGTCGCGTTTGCCTTGGCCACGCGTGCATTGCAGCCTCGGTCTTGCCTGTTGCTAACCGTGTGTGTGTGGAGCCTGCTCTGCAGTCTCTATATCTATATCCACTGCGGTGTGCTCCTGCTACCGCGTGGTAGCTGTACGGCCTGCCCTTTACAGTCACTAAGCACTATATAGTGTTGCTGCAGCGTCCCAAAAAAAAAAGAAAAAGAAAAAAAAAAAATCCCTTTTTTCAACATTAGGAAGACGACCACCAGCACATACTCCCTTAGCATCTAAGGTAGGTATTACTCAGCACCAAACACTGTACCAGCACTAGCGTCTCCGCTCTGCGGGTCAGCTGACACTTAGGCGCCTCGTGCTAGCGTCTCAACGCTTGGTACTCGCACTCCGCGTGGTGTCAGCGCCTAGGCGCTTGGTGCAGCGCTTCTGTGCTTGGGACTCGGTGCTCGACGCCGGTGCTCGACGCCGCGCTCGGTGCTCGACGCTTCAGTGCTCGACGCCGGTGCTCGACGCCGGTGCTCGGCGCCGCGCTCAGTGCTCGGCGCCGGTGCTCGACGCCGACGCCGGGCGCTCGGTGCTCGACGCCGCCGCCGTGCTCAACGCTAGGCGCCGACGCACGCACTCGGTGCTCGATGCTCGGCGTCGCTGCTGCTCGACGCCGGCGCCGATGCACGCACCTTCGACGCCGACGCTCGGCGTTCGGGCGCCGACGCTCGGTGCTCGGTGCTCGACGACGCACCTTAGGTGCTTAGCGCCGACGCTTAGGCGCTGACGCCGGTGCTCGACGCCTCGGTGCTCGACGCCGGGCGCCGGTGCTCGACGATCGGCACTCGACGCCGGTGCTCGACGCACCTTCGAGGATTGACGCCGACGCCGGGCGTTAGTTGAGCCACGCCGATGGAAATGTCGGTTTTCATCGCTGTGTGACCTGTCAGGCAAAGCTGCCTGCCAGTGATCCGCACGATGATTGTGTAGCGTGTCTGAGGCCAGAGCACGCTGCATCCGCGTTGGCAGATAGGGCTTTTTGCCAGCTCTGTGCTGGCTTCCAGACGCGCACCCTCCGCCAAAGGGCGAAGAAAGCAGTGGGTGGGCACTCTCCCTCTTCGGGGTCATCCCACACCATTTCTGCCCCGCCGTCATCTACGGTGACGCCGCAGGGCAGCTACAGCTCTCCAGGAGCCCGTCCTCCCAGCTAACTGCTGGTCAGAGGTCCCCCACCAGACATGCTCAGGAACGCAGCCCCTCCCCTCGTAGGGTACGCCCCCGTCGGGAGTCTAGTTCGCACTCCAGATCGCCTCGACGGAGAGGAGGCTCTCGTTCCCCTCGTCGGGACAAGCGATACAGGGACAGGTTAGGGGTGGTGGAGCTAACCTCCAAAATGTTGCAGTTCATGGAGGTTATGATGGGGCAGCAGTCCATCCTGATGTCCCTGGCAAATGTGGTGCCCTGAGTCCCAGAACAACCGGCTGGGCCCATAGCTAGCCAGCCAGTGGCCCCTCCGCAACCTGCACCGGTCGTCACCCCTCCAGTGCAACCCCAAGGGGTGTGGGATGTCGATGCGGTTTCCAGAGACGCATCTGACGTCCTGGAAGGAGAGAGTATAGAGGCTGAGGTAGCCTCTCAGCATTCTGAGCAGGACATCGAGTTCGAGGTGCTGGAGACCGATGACCCGACGTGGTCTGTGGTGGAGAGAGCAACCCGCCACTTGGGCATCGAGTGGCCTATGGAGGAATTACCACGGCGTTCCTTGTTTGAGTCGCCTTCAGCCCAGCCCTTTCAGTCTAGGATGCTTCCGGCATTCCCAGACTTTGTCAAGGAGGTACAGTCCACCTGGGGGCTCCGGCCTCTGCCCCTGCGACTTCTCGCAAGGCCTCGGCCTTTAGCATGCAAGGGGCAAGTGAAGCTGGGTTGGCGTCCTTCCCACCGGTGGACGCCTTCGTCAGCGTTGGTGAAGACGCCAAGCGTTATCGGGCTGACAAAGGATCCTGCATACCCCAATAAGCAGTGCAGGACCACTGAGGTGCATTTAAAAAAGGGGTACGCTGCGGCCACAGAGGCGGTCAGACTGTCAAATGTGGCCAGCCTGCTGACAGTCTATCAAGCGGCACTCATTAGGGACCTGCCTGAGTGCCCTTCTGCGGCCCTCAGAAGCGAGTTGGGGACGGTTAGTCAGCTGCTGGTAAAGCTGGCCCAGCTCAATGCCCGGGCTCAGGGCAGAAGCATCGCATCTCTGGTGGTGGCCAGAAGGAAACTCTGGCTCTCGCAGGCGAGAGTGCAAGGACCTGACAAGGCCCCGTTGCTGGATGCCCCAATCACACTGGGGCACACATTTGGCCCGGCAGTGGAGGAGATGCTGCAACGCTCCGCCAAGGCGCGGGAGGCGTCACAGCAAATGGCGAAGATGTGGCCAAATAAGACGTTCCAGCCAAAGCGGCCTCAGGAACACCAGTGGCGCAGGACACCGCCACAGCAGCAGGCGCAACCACGGGGTAGTAAGACCTCCCCTTCAGGTCCATCACAGCACGGCCAACCCGCATTTGTAAGACCGCAGCGTGGAGGGTGGCGCCCTAGAGGAGGTGGCAGGCCACGCCCTCGTGGCTCTGGCCAGGCCCCTCGCGAACGAGCACAGCCGAAACAGCCCTGAGAACTCCAGGCAGCTGTTAACCCACCCCTACACTGTCCCACTGCTCCAGTTCTGGCAACAATGCACCAACGACATCTGGGTGCACAAAACTATATTCACAGTGTACACACTTCAGTTCCGGTTAAAACCTCCCCCCTTCCGGGGAGTGGTGGTAACTGCAGTGAAGGACTCGGTTCAGTCCTCAGCTCTGCATGTGGAAATACAGGCATTGCTCACGAAGCATGCCATTCAACAAGTAGACCCTGCTCTGATCGTCCAGGGGTTCTATTCCAAATACTTCCTGGTGCCCAAAAAGGACGGCGGGCTCCGTCCTATTTTAGATCTGCAAGTACTGAACAAATACCTGCGGGTGTTATCGTTCAGGATGCTTACGCACAGGCACATCATCCAGTCAGTCCGACACGGCGACTGGTTCACCACCGTGGACCTGACAGATGCGTACTTTCACGTTCCCATCTGCCCGGGTCACAGGAAGTATCTGCGTTTCGCATTTCAGAGCAGGGTATACGAGTTTTGTGTCCTTCCATTCGGCCTGTCACTAGCTCCTCGAACCTTTTCCAAATGTATGGATGCCATTCTAGCTCCCTTGCGGGCTCAAGGTAGTCCGACTGCTGAATTATCTGGACGACTGGCTCGGCTGCGCGCAGTCGAAGGAGCAGGCGGCACAGCACACAGTGATGGTTACAGACCATCTTCAGCGGCTAGGTCTGAAGATCAATTCAGAAAAGAGCCGCCTCGTGCCGAGCCAACAGACCGAATTCTTGGGTCTGCATCTGGACTCAGTGTCCATGGAAGCGACCCTGTCGACACAAAGAGTTGCCTCGATGGAGAAGTGTCTCTCCCTATTCAGGTTGAGAGAAACAGTCAGCATGGAGCTGTGTCAGCGCATGCTGGGGTTGATGGCTGCCGCCTCGCAGGCCCTTCCTTTGGGCTTACTACACCAGAGACCTCTGCAGGCCTGGTTCAATGCCTTCGCGTTGCATCCGCGGAGAGACAAACACCGCAGGCTAAGGGTATCCCGAGCTTGCTGGGAAGCGCTCGCTGGTGGAAAGTTCCGTGTAACATCCGCCAAGGCGTACGTTTGGGTCCCATTTTCAGAAGGGAGGTCATCACGACCGACGCTTCCAACCAGGGTTGGGGAGCAGTCTGGAATGGGACAGGGACCCGTGGAATGTGGTCAGGACCCTGGAGGTCAGCCCACATCAATGCTCTGGAGCTCAGAGCGGTGGACCTCGCCCTCCGGCACTTCTTGCCAGTGCTTCTAGGCAAGCATGTGTTAGTGCGGTCAGACAACACCACAGTTGTGGCGTACATCAACCGCCAGGGCGGCTTGTGGTCCCCCGGTCTTCACCGGATGGTAACACGGATGTTCCTATGGGCACAGCCGCGTTTAACCTCTCTGCGTGCAGTTCACCTACTGGGCAGAGTCAATTATGCAGCAGATCTCCTATCCAGAGGAGGCCCTCTTGCCGGCGAATGGCGTCTCCACCCTCAGGTGGTAGAGCGCATCAAGGAATGGTTTGGCACAGCGCAGGTAGATCTCTTTGCTTCGCAAGAGACCACGCACTGCCCCCTATGGTTCTCGGTGAAGGACCTCGACAGCCCCCTAGGAGTCAATGCACTGGCTCACTAATGGCCACCAGGGCTCCTATATGCGTTTTCACCGATTCCGATGCTCCCCGCCTTCTTAGAGAAGGTCAGAGTAGAGCAAGCGACAGTGATCCTGATCGCTCCTCGGTGGCCTCGGAGAATATGGTTCCCGAGCCTGGTGCACTTGTTGCACGGTCTCTGTGAGCGGACTTGTTGTCCCAAGCCCAAGGAGGGCTATGGCACCCGAACCCCAAGCTCATGTAGCTATGGGCTTAGCCCCTGAACAGGAGCGCCTGTCAGCCTTAGGGCTCTCGACGGCGGTGATTTCGACCATTCAGAGTGCTAGAGCGCCCTCTACTAGGTCGCAGTATACTTACAAGTGGCAGTTGTTTCAAGATTGGTGTCTGGCGGAGGGCCATGACCCAATATCCTGCCCTATGGCAGTGATATTACAGTTTCTACAAAAGCTGTTAGATGAAGGGAAGAACGGTTACACATGCTCTGCCCTGTGCGGGCATTGAGGTGTTATATTGACCGTACAACGACTGTGAGAGAAACAGAACAGTTGTTTATATGTCATGGTTCTAGGACTTTGGGTCAGCCGTTGTCTAAACAACGCCTTTCCCATTGGATAGTGGATGCTATTAAATTAGCATATGAATCTGCAGGCCTTCCACCACCAGGGCAGTTGAAGGCACATTCCACTAGGGGTATGGCGACATCCTGGGCCCTCTTTAGAGGGGTGCCTGTGTCTGACATTTGCGCTGCAGCCAGTTGGGCTACACCGCATACTTTTATGAGGTTCTACTGTTTAAATGTACTGGGATCCTCTGCTCAGTCATTCGGAGCATCCGTGTTACACTCTATGACGCCCTAGTTGGCTCTCATATTGAGCATTGTCACGATATGGTTTGATTTAATAGCAAAGAAAGTCAAAATGTTAAAAACAGGGTTTAGTGCAAGTGACAAAACCGTTTTTCTTTACACACACTAAATTATATATGACGCGCACACAAGCATGCTCTCTCACACACACGCGCGCGCGAGCACACAAACGCACACTCACACTCACACTCGCACACACACACACACACACACTAAATTATCTGGCCCATGAGCAGAAAATGCAGCAGAATGGGCAGCAGTGTGGAGTAGTGGTTAGGGGCTCTGGACACTTGACCAGAGGGTCCTGGGTTCAATCCCAGGTGGGGGACACTGCTGCTGTACTAAAATAAATCATAATAATCGTGCATCTTGTTGCAGTTTCAACACTTGTGGTTTGTCTTTGTTCTATAATAATAATATTATGCGTGTTTGGTTGGTACTTGGATGGGAGACTGCCTGGCAATACCAGATACTTCAAACTTTTCTTTGAAGTTTTACTTGTATTATTAACAAATAGTAGATTAAACAGCAAAAATGAGCTGATTTACTTTTAATTTATTGAAATGGACCGCAAAGGGTATTAATCGCTATTGAAATAATTGCATAAGAGAAGTTATAAATATCTTTATTTAACGCCTCCACCCGCTGTTTTAATTACATTTGGATCATTCCATACACCACCTGATACGTGAGCGCAACAAACTCAGCAATGCATTGCTCATTAATACAAAACATCAAAGTCACAGCATGCATTATATTCGGGCCGGGACATTTCAATTTGATGAGAATAAGCAGTGTGACATTAACAGACGTGACATTAAATTTGACTGTATTATGGCTACGTCTGTCTTTTCATACATTTACACTGTAAAACACAAGGTTGAAGTTGGCTTATTCGCCAGCTTCTTATTCGCAAGCTTTTAAGTACATAAATGTATTTGTCTACTTTGAAGTAACTTTGCATTTAAAGGGTTAAATCACTTTGGGCTGGTGATTTCTCTGCAGGTACCCAGTGAGGGGCACCCCCTCTGCAAGCTACACCTGTATTTAGCCCGGCCCAACGTGGTTTACTGGGGCAGAACAGCGGGTACACTTGCTACATATGCCAATCGCTCAGCTTCTTATTCGCTTTATGTATCTATGTTGAATAGGTAGCCTTGCATTTAACGGGTTAAATAACATTGGGCCGCTGATTTCTCTGCAGATACCTGGCAAGGGGCAACCCTCCTGCAATTCCCACTTGTATTTAGCCTGGCCCAACGTGGTATACTGGGGCAGAACAGAGGGCAAACATACCACATATGCCAATTGCACAGCTTCTTCACTGGAAAAAGCATCACTTTGGGCAGCCGATTTCTCTACCAGTACCTGACAAGGGGCAACCCCTCTGCAAGCCCCACTTGTATTTAGCCTGGCCCAATGTGGTTTACTGGGGAAGAACAGCAGGTAAATATGCCACATATGCTAATCGCTCAGCTATTTATTCGCTTTATGTATCTATGTTGAATATGTAGCCTTGCATTTAACAGGTTAAATCAGGTCGGGCCGCTGATTTCTCTGCAGGTACCTGGCGAGGGGCACCCCCTCCGTAAGCTACACCTGTATATAGGCTGCCCCAATGTGGTTTACTGGGGCAGAATAGCAGGCAAACATGCCATATATGCCAATCGCTCAGCTCCCTATTCACTCTGTGTATCTATGTTGAATAAGTACAGAAATAAGAAGCTGAGCGATTGGCATATGTACCATGTTTGCCCGCTGTTCTGCCCCAGTAAACCACATTGGGCCAAGCTAAATACAGGTGTAGCTTGCAGAGGGGGTGAATCAGTGAATCAGTGGGCTGACGTGATTTAACCAGTTAAATTCAAGGCTACTTCAACGTAGACAAATACATTTATGCACTAAAATCCAGCGAATAAGAGGCTGAGCGAATAAGAAGCTAGCGAATAAGCAGCTAACTTCAGCCTCGTCTGTAAAACCACAGACGTGTGAAACGTTTGTATGTAAATGGCATGTGTGTATAGTAAGAAACAAAGTGCTCTATTCCTAAACAGCAGTGTTTATACCTCATTATACCTGGACTCTTGACCGGAGGGTTGTGGGTTCAATCCCGGGTGAGAGACACTGCTGTTGTACCCTTGAGCAAGGTATTTTACCTAGATTCAGTATAAACAACTGGATAAATTGGTAATTGTATGTAAACATATTGTGATATAATTGTGTCAATTGTAAGTTGCCCTGGATAAGGGTGCCTGCTAAAAAATAAATAATAAATTTAAATGCAATCTGCTGAACTATTTGTATTTGACTTGGTATTTGTATATTCTGAAATATAAGAATTTGCATTTGAATTTCAAATCATGGGAAAGCTTAAAATATTTCAATTTTAAACACTTTTCAATAACAATAACAAGGGCTTTATTGTCCGAAGTTGAAAAGCTTGAAGGAGACTAACACGCACAAGGGACACAAGGTAAGAGATCATGCGCATTTCATTCACCAAGCCATCATTAATTTTCAGGAACAGCAAAAGCCTCAGTCTAAGAGAACATTGCACTTACACATCCATTCAGAGGCTTGAGCAACCCCAATTTCACCTCATGCTATGCAAATGCAACATTGCAGTGCCTTCTTCACTTGCAACCTCTGAAGGATTCATTAAAACAGTCAACAAGAGGCTATCAGGAGCTTTGTTCACAAATAGGATCAGTTGCCAATCCACTGCGTCTCTAACTACTGTGGATATTTGTCACTTCTTAGGAGAACCTTTCAATAGAGGTGAGCAGCAACATGTTGCAGAGTTTCTCACCAAATTGTCTGAAATTTGTCCGGAAGTATCTTGCATGGTTTCAGTACAATAAAAGTCATGACATTCTACAGGTATGTAATGGCCAATTTTGTAAAGCATCAAGCAAATAGGCACAATTGGAAAGGTGCTGGGACCCAAGATTCACACAATTCTTGCTTCTAACTTGGCGCCTTTTTTTGATCGCTTCGCTCCACTTTACTGCTCCACTTGAAATGCTCTTTGTATGACTTGAAGTGAATGAGACACACACTGAGACACACTGAGGCACACACACATAAACTGACACACACACCCTGAGACACACACCGAGACACACACACTCACACACACTGAGGCACACATACACTGAGAAACACACACACTACAACACACAGTCTCAGTGTGTGAGTGTGTAACTCAGTCACTTCAAGTCATACAAAGAGCATTTCAAGTGGTTTGAACTTGCAACATGACGTTCTTGAAGAGCACACGACCTTATCCCGCTGCGCCACTGAGCATTTCAAGTGGAGCGATAAAGTGGAGCGAAGCGATCAAAAAAAAGGCGTCAAGTTAGAAGCAAGAATTGTGTGAATCTTGGGCCCCAGCACCTTTCCAATTGTGCCTATTTGCTTGATGCTTGACAAAATTGGCCTAATTGCTTCACCTAACTTGGACTTTTGTGTTTGATATCACCCCTTTAAACGACTGTTGCGTTTTTCTAACTTGTTTTTTTACAATGACAATGTTTTTGTTATATAGTATTTACAGCTGCCTTCATAAGCAATTAGTTGACAGACGCACATGTTCAAGCACCTGCTCTGTTGAAACGCGAAATGTCTCGGCTTTGTGTCAGCCAGGATGAAATGCTTGTGTGTAGCGCCGAGCTGAGCCCCTCCTCGGAGCCCCGCTAACAGGCAGCACTGCTTCATTCTCAAGGCGCATATAGAAGTGCCCCAGTCCGCGGTCAGTCCACACGAACACACCGCTCTTATAATTCTGTTTAAGATTATTGCCAATCGCATTTCTCAGACCCAGATTAGCCTACCTTACCCAAACCAGGGGTCAGCAATCCAGCTCCCGGAGAGCCTCAATGCTGCTGGAACAACATGACAATTCTGATCATCGAATCAATTCATTTATTAAGGGACATCCACTGCTTCCTTAAATAAATCAAACAGGTTTGTTAGACAGGATTCTTTTCTAAGATGTTTGTTTCCCTGGATATTGTTGTGATATAGATCACCGTCCATCTAAGCTCTTGTTCCATACGTTGACATGTTAACTGTTCATTATTTTCTGCTGTAGATGGGTCTGCCAACTGCATTTGGTGTAGTGGATAAAGAACTCAATTTAATTGATGGTTTGAAAAGGTTTTGTGAAATCTGGAATGTGGAAATCTTGTTTCATGTGTAATAATAATAATAATAATAATAATAATAATAATACTTAAACATTTTTGGTATTCATTTAAAAGTTCTTGCTAACTTTACAAAAAGGTATTTCATTCTTGCATGTTTTTTTTTTTTAATTTGCAAACTGGGGTCCAAATGGACTAGAAGACTTCCATTAGGTTTTTGGTCTAGTAAACGATTTGTAAAAAATAAAAGTTTACAACTGGTTTGCAACATGTGCGATCATTCCAAAACTTTAAGTTTGTATATTTTTTTTACAATATATGTTTAAACAATTGGTAAACCATATTTTTCGTACAGTGTAAGTATCCAACTTTATCCATGACTTTTCAATGGAAAGATGTTGTTATTGTGTACATTGGTAGCTACACGTGCAGAGGAGCTGTCGTATTGAGAGAGCACTGTTGAAAACCTTGACTTTGAAAATGTGACAAAGAAATGTACAAGCATGAAAAAAGGCCCTTGACACGCAGACAATTTAAAACCCCTTTGCCCCGCCACTCCCGGTCATGACAAGCTAGCCCCACTACTGGTGTGTGTATAAACACAACTGCAGCTGGGAAAGCCACTAAAACTCGAAAAAGTGCAGGTTGTTCTTTGGGGTTCCTCGAGAAATCTTACACTCTAAAAAGTAAGGGTTCTTTGAGGGTTCCTCAAGGAACCTTAGGGTTCTATTGCAAGTTTTTTTCTCAGTAAGGGTTCGTTTGGGAACCTCTGGTTGCTCTGTCTAATATAATATTGCAAAGGGTTCATTTTAGAACCCTTTATATCAATACATTGTAAATTGTGCTCTACAATATTTTATATAATTTTGTAAACGGTATTGAGAGGAAATCAAAGAGCAGATAATATTTTGCCAAATATTTAACTAGAATTTATAATAGTATATGTATGTATAACATATGCATTGTAGTTTATTTCCATTTGTATCCATCTTGAACAGAACCTTTAATTGGATAAATATGTAGGAAAAACCCATACGAGGTTCAACACAATAATAAAACCTCAGGGCAAGATGCCCCTGCACAACACAATACAAAATAAATAAATAAATAAATAAATAAATTATGCTACCGCTGACAAAAGGCTGTTTGAAATGTTTTAACTACTAATATGTAGAAAAAGTGCGGTCCACAAAGAAATGCCCCAGCAACAGTGGTTGCCCTCTCAACCAATCAGCTGCCAACGCAACCCACAGCGCGAGGCAGGTGTTCAACGTTTCTTCACAGGACAGGAGATCTTTCTTCACAACAAGAAATAACTTTCTGAGAGGTGAGTAAAAACTTTTAATAACGATAATTATCTTTATTTGTGTGAATCAATGACAAATATAAAATAAAGACGTACAGACAGCTGCAGAACATCCACAAGTAAAAAAAAAAAAAAAAGGTTATTTTGCTTTTGTTAAATGATGCGGGTCAATGAGAGAATTTCTGGGGTAATTTTTTATTTATTTATTTATTTTTTTACTAAACCTGATGACTTTAATCAATTGGCCAGAACTGAGAAAGGAAAAAGGTAATACTTATGATACTTCTGGGAACTTTCTGACGTAAAATGTTTCATTAAGTCTATTTTTTAATGGCGATTTCTAGGATACATGAGTATTAAGTATGAGGTAAATATAAGATTTGCTTCACTGCTACGATTTCTCGGGCGGTTCTGGTACGAAATTAATAAAACACAAATTACTGTATCTTTTTCTCTTGACTAAATGACACTTTTTTAACGACGTTCTTTTAAAACCATTGTTTTTTTTAATATAATTTGTCACTCATGCAAACTGAAAACAATTTTATTTTAGTACTACTGTAAAAAAAAAAAACAACAACGTTAAAATACAGTACTGAATAATAATTCCTGGTAATTGTGTGACAAAGCATTAAATATTGTAGTTTACGGTGTCAATATAGGACACCGTCTGAAATGGTGCGCATCACGTGACAGTTCTGTGAGCGTCCTTTCGCGGGCTAGGATGAAGGCTACACCGCCTTGCAGGTCCAGTGTGTCTAACAACAGAACATTAACAGAACATCAGAGCAGTCACACACACACACAGTCCAGTGGCCACGCCTTCCTGCTCGCACGCGTTGCAGTTATGACCGAGAGCTCTCGGTCTCACAACATGGACGCGTATAAACATAAACATTTGCCTGCCGAGAAAAGCTGAGTTATTTTTCTGTTCGTATGTCAGCAGGCATGTAGAAAAAGACCTAAACACACAAACAGATTTAAAAAGAAAAAGAGGCACTACATATTATTTCTAACAGGGTTATTCAATTACATGATAGAAAAAAAAAATCAAAGTAATTCTGCATATGAATATAATCTGATTCATTGTTATTGGAAGACACAAATACTGTACCTCTAATCAGTCTGATCACTTTAGAGGAGTGGCAGTTTCAGTTGCCAACAAACAGCAGATATCTTCAAGTGCAAAGGAAAAAAAGCATTTCAGAAGTGTTTAAGATTGATCCACAAATGTTTTCGTTTTCGGGAGTACTGTAAGCTTCAGGAAAAACTAAACACAATTTCAAGCCATCCTTTTAACTAACAGACAAATATTCTTTCATGAAAAAAAGGTTCTTTCAAAAACTATTTTACATAACGTTGTACTGTCAATTCAATTGCTGTAGAGAAACATTTACATATACTGTATATATATATATATATATATATATATATATATATATATATATATATATATATATATGATTGGCTCACATAGCAGACTTTATTGACCATGTTGTTTGGGCAAGATACATTATGCTGTATGATATTAAACAGCTGATCTTTTTGCTTGACTGGGCAAGGTGAGTATGGGTACATGTTCATACAATCCTTTGGCTCTAAGTCTGGGCAAGGTGGGGCTTGTATTATCATGTCAAGCATGTGGTCATTTTGCCTAGACATGGTCCATCTTACCAGTTTAATGTTACCAGGGGCTTAGCTAGGAATAGATTTTTACTGAGGCAAAAATCGAATTTTTGTCTAAAAAAAAAAAAAAAACCCTGTGCATATCCTGTTCATGTTACGAAGGTGAAAGTTATCATCTTTTAAAGCCTGGAGACTATTAATGCAAACTGCAAAGCGATATAAGTCGCTAACTCTTTTTACACAGTGACCCACCTTAGATGATGTTTGAAATTTCATGCCACATATTTTTTAAATAAATCTCCCAGCGAAAACAACAACAACCTAAAATTACCCTATTCACACTGTTAGAAATATGTGATATTAAAAGGACAAGAAGAATAGAAGTTATAAATATGAATCAGTAGATGGGTTTATACCTTCATTGAGAGACATCGTTTGGTTCACTGCTATTGAAGTTAATGCTGACACTGGTGACACTGATGCTACAACTGGAACTGGTAAGACTGGTGCTGCTACTGCTGGAACTGGTAAGAGTGGTGCTGCTACTTCTGGAACTGATGCTGACACTGCTGGGACTGGCAGGACTGGTGCTGACACTGCTGGGACTGGTAAGACTGGTGCTGCTACTGCTGGAACTGGTAAGACTGGTGCTGCTGGGACTGGTAAGACTGGTTCTGCTAATGCTGGGACTGGTAAGACTGGTGCTGCTACTGCTGGAACTGGTAAGACTGGTGCTGCTGGGACTGGTAAGACTGGTGCTGCTACTGCTGGGACTGGTAAGACTGGTGCTGACACTGCTGGGACTGGTAAGACTGGTGCTGCTACTGCTGGAACTGGTAAGACTGGTGCTGCTACTGCTGGAACTGGTAAGACTGGTGCTGCTGGGACTGGTAAGACTGGTGCTGCTACTGCTGGGACTGGTAAGACTGGGGCTGCTGGGACTGGTAAGAATGGTGCTGCTACTGCTGGGACAGGTAAGACTGGTGCTGCTACTGCTGGAACTGGTAAGACTGGTGCTGCTGGGACTGGGAAGACTGGTGCTGCTACTGCTGGGACTGGTAAGACTTGTGCTGACACTGCTGGAACTGGTAAGACTGGTGCTGCTACTGCTGGAACTGGTAAGACTGGTGCTGCTGGGACTGGTAAGACTGGCGCTGATACTGCTGGGACTGGTAAGACTGGTGCTGCTATTTCTGGAACTGATGCTGACACTGCTGGGACTGGCAGGACTGGTGATGCTACTGCTGGAACTGGTAAGACTGGTGCTACTGGGACTGGTAAGACTGGTGCTGCTTCTGCTGGTACTGGTAACACTGGTGCTGCTACTGCTGGAACTGGTAAGACTGGTGCTGCTGGGACTGGTAAGACTGGTGCTGCTACTGCTGGGACTGGTAAGACTGGTGCTCCCACTGCTGGAACTGGTAAGACTGGTGCTGCTACTGCTGGAACTGGTAAGACTGGTGCTGCTACTGCTGGAACTGGTAAGACTGGTGCTGCTGGAACTGGTAAGACTGGCGCTGCTACTGCTGGGACTGGTAAGACTGGTGCTGCTATTTCTGGAACTGATGCTGACACTGCTGGGACTGGCAGGACTGGTGCTGCTACTGCTGGAACTGGTAAGACTGGTGCTGCTGGGACTGGTAAGACTGGTGCTGCTACTGCTGGAACTGGTAAGACTGGTGCTGCTGGGACTGGTAAGACTGGTGCTGCTACTGCTGGAACTGGTAAGACTGGTGCTGCTATTGCTGGAACTGGTAAGACTGGTGCTGCTACTGCTGGAACTGGTAAGACTGGTGCTGCACTGCTGGAACTGGTAAGACTGGTGCTGCTACTGCTGGGACTGGTAAGACTGGTGCTGCTACTGCTGGGACTGGTAAGACTGGTGCTGCTGGGACTGGTAAGACTGGTGCTGCTACTGCTGGGACTGGTAAGACTGGTGCTGCTACTTCTGGAACTAATGCTGACACTGCTGGGGCTGGCAGGACTGGTGCTACTGCTGGGACTGGTAAGACTGGTGCTGCTACTGTTGGAACTGGTAAGACTGGTGCTGCTGGGACTGGTAAGACTGGTGCTGCTACTGCTGGAACTGGTAAGACTGGTGCTGCTGGGACTGGTAAGACTGGTGCTGACACTGCTGGGACTGGTAAGACTGGTGCTGCTACTGCTGGAACTGGTAAGACTGGTGCTGCTGGGACTGGTAAGACTGGTGCTGCTACTGCTGGGACTGGTAAGACTGGTGCTGCTGGGACTGGTAAGACTGGTGCTGCTACTGCTGGGACTGGTAAGACTGGTGCTGCTACTGCTGGAACTGGTAAGACTGGTGCTGCTGGGACTGGTAAGACTGGTGCTGCTACTGCTGGGACTGGTAAGACTGGTGCTGACACTGCTGGAACTGGTAAGACTGGTGCTGCTACTGCTGGAACTGGTAAGACTGGTGCTGCTGGGACTGGTAAGACTGGTGCTGCTACTGCTGGGACTGGTAAGACTGGTGCTGCTATTGCTGGAACTGGTGCTGCTACTGCTGGAACTGGTAAGACTGGTGCTGCTGGGACTGGTAAGACTGGTGCTGCTACTGCTGGGACTGGTAAGACTGGTGCTGCTACTGCTGGAACTGGTAAGACTGGTGCTGCTACTGCTGGAACTGGTAAGACTGGTGCTGCTGGGACTGGTAAGACTAGTGCTGCTACTGCTGGGACTGGTAAGACTGGTGATACTGGGACTGGTAAGACTAGTGCTGCTACTGCTGGGACTGGTAAGACTGGTGCTGCTGGGACTGGTAAGACTGGTGCTGCTACTGCTGGAACTGATAAGACTGGTGCTGCTACTGCTGGAATTGGTAAGACTGGTGCTGCTGGGACTGGTAAGACTGGCACTGCTATTTCTGGAACTGATGCTGACACTGCTGGGACTGGTAAGACTGGTGCTGCTACTGCTGGAACTGGTAAGACTGGTGCTGCTGGGACTGGTAAGACTGGTGCTGCTACTGCTGGGACTGGTAAGACTGGTGCTGCTACTGCTGGAACTGGTAAGACTGGTGCTGCTACTGCTGGAACTGGTAAGACTGGTGCTGCTACTGCTGGAACTGGTAAGACTGGTGCTGCTGGAACTGGTAAGACTGACGCTGCTACTGCTGGGACTGGTAAGACTGGTGCTGCTATTTCTGGAACTGATGCTGACACTGCTGGGACTGGCAGGACTGGTGCTGCTACTGCTGGAACTGGTAAGGCTGGGGATGCTGGGACTGGTAATACTGGTGCTGCTACTGTTGGAACTGGTAAGACTGGTGCTGCTACTGTTGGAACTGGTAAGACTGGTGCTAACACTGCTGGAACTGGTAAGACTGGTGCTGCTACTGCTGGAACTGGTAGGACTGGTGCTGCTACTGCTGGGACTGGTAAGACTGGTGCAGCTGCTGCTGGAACTGGTAAGGCTGGGGATGCTGGGACTGGTAATACTGGTGCTGACACTGCTTGAACTGGTAAGACTGGTGCTGCTACTGCTGGGACTGGTAAGACTGGTGCTGCTACTGCTGGAACTGGTAAGACTGGTGCTGCTACTGCTGGAACTGGTAAGACTGGTGCTGCTACTGCTGGAACTGGTAAGACTGGTGCTGCTACTGCTGGAACTGGTAAGACTGGTGCTGCTGGGACTGGTAAGACTGGTGCTGCTACTGCTGGGACTGGTAAGACTGGTGCTGCTACTGCTGGGACTGGTAAGACTGGTGCTGCTGGGACTGGTAAGACTGGTGCTGCTACTGCTGGGACTGGTAAGACTGGTGCTGCTACTGCTGGAACTGGTAAGACTGGTGCTGCTACTGCTGGGACTGGTAAGACTGGTGCTGCTACTGCTGGAACTGGTAAGACTGGTGCTGCTACTGCTGGGACTGATGCTGACACTGCTGGGACTGGCAGGACTGGTGCTGCTACTGCTGGAACTGGTAAGACTGGTGCTGCTACTGCTGGGACTGGTAAGACTGGTGCTGCTACTGCTGGAACTGGTAAGACTGGTGCTGCTGGGACTGGTAAGACTGGTGCTGCTACTGCTGGAACTGGTAAGACTGGTGCTGCTACTGCTGGAACTGGTAAGACTGGTGCTGCTACTGCTGGAACTGGTAAGACTGGTGCTGCTGGGACTGGTAAGACTGGTGCTGCTACTGCTGGGACTGGTAAGACTGGTGCTGCTACTGCTGGAACTGGTAAGACTGGCTACTGCTGGGACTGGTAAGACTGGTGCTGCTACTGCTGGAAATGGGAAGACTGGTGCTGACACTGCTGGAACTGGTAAGACTGGTGCTGCTACTGCTGGGACTGGTAAGACTGGTGCTGCTACTGCTGGAACTGGTAAGACTGGTGCTGCTACTGCTGGAACTGGTAAGACTGGTGCTGCTACTGCTGGAACTGGTAAGACTGGTGCTGCTACTGCTGGGACTGGTAAGACTGGTGCTGCTACTGTTGGAACTGGTAAGACGGGTGCTGCTGGGACTGGTAAGACTGGTGCTGCTACTGCTGGAACTGGTAAGACTGGTGCTGCTACTGCTGGGACTGGTAAGACTGGTGCTGCTACTGCTGGAACTGGTAAGACTGGTGCTGCCACTGCTGGAACTGGTAAGACTGGTGCTGCTACTGCTGGAACTGGTAAGACTGGTGCTGCTACTGCTGGAACTGGTAAGACTGGTGCTGCTGGGACTGGTAAGACTGGTGCTGCTACTGCTGGAACTTATGCTGACACTGCTGGGAGTGGCAGGACTGGTGCTGGTGCTGCTACTGCTGGAACTGGTAAGACTGGTGCTGCTACTGCTGGGACTGGTAAGACTGGGGCTGCTGGGACTGGTAAGACTGGTGCTGCTACTGCTGGGACTGGTAAGACTGGTGCTGACACTGCTGGAACTGGTAAGACTGGTGCTGCTACTGCTGGGACTGGTAAGACTGGTGCTGCTACTGCTGGAACTGGTAAGACTGGTGCTGCTACTGCTGGGACTGATGCTGACACTGCTGGGACTGGCAGGACTGGTGCTGCTACTGCTGGAACTGGTAAGACTGGTGCTGCTACTTGTGGGACTGGTAAGACTGGTGCTGCTGCTGCTGGAACTGGTAAGGCTGGGGCTGCTGGGACTGGTAAGACTGGTGCTGCCACTGCTGGGACTGGTAAGACTGGTGCTGACACTGCTGGGACTGGTAAGACTGGTGCTGCCACTGCTGGGACTGGTAAGACTGGTGCTGCTGGGACTGGTAAGACTGGTGCTGCTACTGCTGGGACTGGTAAAACTGGTGCTGCTACTGCTGGGACTGGTAAGACTGGTGCTTCTACTGCTGGGACTGGTAAGACTGGTGCTGACACTGATGGAACTGGTAAGACTGGTGCTGCTACTGCTGGATCTGGTAAGACTGGTGCTGCTACTGCTGGGAATGGTAAGACTGATGCTGCTGGGACTGGTAAGACTTGTGCTGCTACTGCTGGGACTGGTAAGACTGGTGCTGCTACTGCTGGGACTGGTAAGACTGGGGCTGCTGGGACTGGTAAGACTGGTGCTGCTACTGCTGGAACTGCTAAGACTGGTGCTGCTACTGCTGGGACTGGTAAGACTGGTGCTGCTACTGCTGGAACTGGTAAGACTGGTGCTGCTACTGCTGGGACTAATGCTGACTACTGCTAGGACTGGCAGGACTGGTGCTGGTACTGCTGTAACTGGTAAGACTGGTGCTGCTGGGACTGGTAAGACTGGTGCTGCTACTGCTGGGACTGGTAAGACTGGTGCTGCTACTGCTGGAACTGGTAAGACTGGTGCTGCTGGGACTGGTAAGACTGGTGCTGCTACTGCTGGAACTGGTAAGACTGGTGCTGCTACTGATGGAACTGGTAAGACTGGTGCTTCCTGGACTGGTAAGACTGGTGCTGCTACTGCTGGGACTGGTAAGACTGGTGCTGCTACTGCTGGGACTGGTAAGACTGGTGCTGCTACTGCTGGGACTGGTAAGACTGGTGCTGCTGGGACTGGTAAGACTGGTGCTGCTACTGCTGGGACTGGTAAGACTGGTGCTGCTACTGCTGGAACTGGTAAGACTGGTGCTACTGCTGGGACTGGTAAGACTGGTGCTGCTACTGCTGGGACTGGTAAGACTGGTGCTGCTACTGCTGGGACTGGTAAGACTGGTGCTGCTACTGCTGGGACTGGTAAGACTGGTGCTGCTACTGCTGGAACTGGTAAGACTGGTGCTGCTGGGACTGGTAAGACTGGTGCTGCTACTGCTGGGACTGGTAAGACTGGTGCTGACTGCTGGGACTGGTAAGACTGGTGCTGCTACTGCTGGGACTGGTAAGACTGGTGCTGCTGGGACTGGTAAGACTGGTGCTGCTACTGCTGGGACTGGTAAGACTGGTGCTGCTACTGCTGGGACTGGTAAGACTGGTGCTGCTGGGACTGGTAAGACTGGTGCTGCTACTGCTGGGACTGGTAAGACTGGTGCTGCTACTGCTGGGACTGGTAAGACTGGTGCTGCTACTGCTGGGACTGGTAAGACTGGTGCTGCTGGGACTGGTAAGACTGGTGCTGCTACTGCTGGGACTGGTAAGACTGGTGCTGCTACTGCTGGGACTGGTAAGACTGGTGCTGCTACTGCTGGGACTGGTAAGACTGGTGCTGCTGGGACTGGTAAGACTGGTGCTGCTACTGCTGGGACTGGTAAGACTGGTGCTGCTACTGCTGGAACTGGTAAGACTGGTGCTGCTGGGACTGGTAAGACTGGTGCTGCTACTGCTGGAACTGGTAAGCTGACTACTGCTGGGACTGGTAAGACTGGTGCTGCTACTGCTGGAACTGGTAAGACTGGTGCTGCTGGGACTGGTAAGACTGGTGCTGCTACTGCTGGGACTGGTAAGACTGGTGCTGCTACTGCTGGAACTGGTAAGACTGGTGCTGCTACTGCTGGGACTGGTAAGACTGGTGCTGCTACTGCTGGAACTGGTAAGACTGGTGCTGCTACTGCTGGAACTGGTAAGACTGGTGCTGCTACTGCTGGGACTGGTAAGACTGGTGCTGCTACTGCTGGAACTGGTAAGACTGGCTGCTGCTGGGACTGGTAAGACTGGTGCTGCTACTGCTGGAACTGGTAAGACTGGTGCTGCTACTGCTGGGACTGGTAAGACTGGTGCTGCTACTGCTGGGACTGGTAAGACTGGTGCTGCTACTGCTGGGACTGGTAAGACTGGTGCTGCTACTGCTGGGACTGGTAAGACTGGTGCTGCTACTGCTGGGACTGGTAAGACTGGTGCTGCTACTGCTGGGACTGGTAAGACTGGTGCTGCTACTGCTGGGACTGGTAAGACTGGTGCTGCTACTGCTGGGACTGGTAAGACTGGTGCTGCTACTGCTGGGACTGGTAAGACTGGTGCTGCTACTGCTGGGACTGGTAAGACTGGTGCTGCTACTGCTGGGACTGGTAAGACTGGTGCTGCTACTGCTGGGACTGGTAAGACTGGTGCTGCTACTGCTGGGACTGGTAAGACTGGTGCTGCTACTGCTGGGACTGGTAAGACTGGTGCTGCTGGGACTGGTAAGACTGGTGCTGCTACTGCTGGGACTGGTAAGACTGGTGCTGCTACTGCTGGGACTGGTAAGACTGGTGCTGCTACTGCTGGGACTGGTAAGACTGGTGCTGCTACTGCTGGGACTGGTAAGACTGGTGCTGCTGGGACTGGTAAGACTGGTGCTGCTACTGCTGGGACTGGTAAGACTGGTGCTGCTACTGCTGGGACTGGTAAGACTGGTGCTGCTACTGCTGGGACTGGTAAGACTGGTGCTGCTGGGACTGGTAAGACTGGTGCTGCTACTGCTGGGACTGGTAAGACTGGTGCTGCTACTGCTGGGACTGGTAAGACTGGTGCTGCTGGGACTGGTAAGACTGGTGCTGCTACTGCTGGGACTGGTAAGACTGGTGCTGCTACTGCTGGGACTGGTAAGACTGGTGCTGCTACTGCTGGGACTGGTAAGACTGGTGCTGCTACTGCTGGGACTGGTAAGACTGGTGCTGCTACTGCTGGGACTGGTAAGACTGGTGCTGCTACTGCTGGGACTGGTAAGACTGGTGCTGCTACTGCTGGGACTGGTAAGACTGGTGCTGCTACTGCTGGGACTGGTAAGACTGGTGCTGCTACTGCTGGGACTGGTAAGACTGGTGCTGCTACTGCTGGGACTGGTAAGACTGGTGCTGCTGGGACTGGTAAGACTGGTGCTGCTACTGCTGGGACTGGTAAGACTGGTGCTGCTACTGCTGGGACTGGTAAGACTGGTGCTGCTGGGACTGGTAAGACTGGTGCTGCTACTGCTGGGACTGGTAAGACTGGTGCTGCTACTGCTGGGACTGGTAAGACTGGTGCTGCTACTGCTGGGACTGGTAAGACTGGTGCTGCTACTGCTGGGACTGGTAAGACTGGCTACTGCTGGGACTGGTAAGACTGGTGCTGCTACTGCTGGGACTGGTAAGACTGGTGCTGCTGCTGGACTGGTAAGACTGGTGCTGCTACTGCTGGGACTGGTAAGACTGGTGCTGCTACTGCTGGGACTGGTAAGACTGGTGCTGCTACTGCTGGGACTGGTAAGACTGGTGCTGCTACTGCTGGAACTGGTAAGACTGGTGCTGCTGCTGGACTGGTAAGACTAGTGCTGCTACTGCTGGGACTGGTAAGACTGGTGCTGCTACTGCTGGACTGGTAAGACTGGTGCTGCTACTGCTGGGACTGGTAAGACTGGTGCTGCTGGGACTGGTAAGACTGGTGCTGCTACTGCTGGGACAGGTAAGACTGGTGCTGCTACTGCTGGGACTGGTAAGACTGGTGCTGCTGGGACTGGTAAGACTGGTGCTGCTACTGATGGAACTTGTAAGACTGGCTACTGCTGGGACTGGTAAGACTGGTGCTGCTACTGCTGGAACTGGTAAGACTGGTGCTGCTGGGACTGGTAAGACTGGTGCTGCTACTGCTGGGACTGGTAAGACTGGTGCTGCTACTGCTGGGACTGGTAAGACTGGTGCTGCTACTGCTGGGACTGGTAAGACTGGTGCTGCTACTGCTGGAACTGGTAAGACTGGTGCTGCTGGGACTGGTAAGACTGGTGCTGCTACTGCTGGGACTGGTAAGACTGGTGCTGCTACTGCTGGAACTGGTAAGACTGGCTACTGCTGGGACTGGTAAGACTGGTGCTGCTACTGCTGGAACTGGTAAGACTGGTGCTGCTGGGACTGGTAAGACTGGTGCTGCTACTGCTGGGACTGGTAAGACTGGTGCTGCTACTGCTGGGACTGGTAAGACTGGTGCTGCTACTGCTGGGACTGGTAAGACTGGTGCTGCTACTGCTGGGACTGGTAAGACTGGTGCTGCTACTGCTGGGACTGGTAAGACTGGTGCTGCTACTGCTGGGACTGGTAAGACTGGTGCTGCTACTGCTGGGACTGGTAAGACTGGTGCTGCTACTGCTGGGACTGGTAAGACTGGTGCTGCTACTGCTGGAACTGGTAAGACTGGTGCTGCTACTGCTGGAACTGGTAAGACTGGTGCTGACACTGCTGGGACTGGTAAGACTGGTGCTGCTACTGCTGGGACTGGTAAGACTGGTGCTGCTACTGCTGGAACTGGTAAGATTCGTGCTGCTACTGCTGGGACTGGTTAGACTGGTGCTGCTACTGCTGGAACTGGTAAGACTGGTGCTACTGCTGGGACTGGTAAGACTGGTGCTGCTACTGCTGGGACTGGTAAGACTGGTGCTGCTACTGCTGGGACTGGTAAGACTGGTGCTGCTACTGCTGGGACTGGTAAGACTGGTGCTGCTACTGCTGGGACTGGTAAGACTGGTGCTGCTACTGCTGGGACTGGTAAGACTGGTGCTGCTACTGCTGGGACTGGTAAGACTGGTGCTGCTACTGCTGGGACTGGTAAGACTGGTGCTGCTACTGCTGGGACTGGTAAGACTGGTGCTGCTACTGCTGGGACTGGTAAGACTGGTGCTGCTACTGCTGGGACTGGTAAGACTGGTGCTGCTACTGCTGGGACTGGTAAGACTGGTGCTGCTACTGCTGGGACTGGTAAGACTGGTGCTGCTACTGCTGGGACTGGTAAGACTGGTGCTGCTGCTGGACTGGTAAGACTGGTGCTGCTACTGCTGGAACTGGTAAGACTGGCTGACTGCTGGGACTGGTAAGACTGGTGCTGCTACTGCTGGGACTGGTAAGACTGGTGCTGCTACTGCTGGGACTGGTAAGACTGGTGCTGCTGGGACTGGTAAGACTGGTGCTGCTACTGCTGGGACTGGTAAGACTGGTGCTGCTACTGCTGGGACTGGTAAGACTGGTGCTGCTACTGCTGGGACTGGTAAGACTGGTGCTGCTACTGCTGGGACTGGTAAGACTGGTGCTGCTACTGCTGGGACTGGTAAGACTGGCTACTGCTGGGACTGGTAAGACTGGTGCTGCTACTGCTGGGACTGGTAAGACTGGTGCTGCTGGGACTGGTAAGACTGGTGCTGCTACTGCTGGGACTGGTAAGACTGGTGCTGCTACTGCTGGGACTGGTAAGACTGGTGCTGCTGGGACTGGTAAGACTGGTGCTGCTACTGCTGGGACTGGTAAGACTGGTGCTGCTACTGCTGGGACTGGTAAGACTGGTGCTGCTACTGCTGGGACTGGTAAGACTGGTGCTGCTGGGACTGGTAAGACTGGTGCTGCTACTGCTGGGACTGGTAAGACTGGTGCTGCTACTGCTGGGACTGGTAAGACTGGTGCTGCTACTGCTGGGACTGGTAAGACTGGTGCTGCTACTGCTGGGACTGGTAAGACTGGTGCTGCTACTGCTGGACTGGTAAGACTGGTGCTGCTACTGCTGGGACTGGTAAGACTGGTGCTGCTGCTGGGACTGGTAAGACTGGTGCTGCTACTGCTGGGACTGGTAAGACTGGTGCTGCTACTGCTGGGACTGGTAAGACTGGTGCTGCTGGGACTGGTAAGACTGGTGCTGCTACTGCTGGGACTGGTAAGACTGGTGCTGCTACTGCTGGGACTGGTAATACTGGTGCTGCTACTGCTGGGACTGGTAAGACTGGTGCTGCTACTGCTGGGACTGGTGCTGCTACTGCTGGGACTGGCAGGACTGGTGCTGCTACTGCTGGAACTGGTAAGACTGGTGCTGCTGGGACTGGTAAGACTGGTGCTGCTACTGCTGGGACTGGTAAGACTGGTGCTGCTACTGCTGGAACTGGTAAGACTGGTGCTGCTACTGCTGGGACTGGTAAGACTGGTGCTGCTACTGCTGGGACTGGTAAGACTGGTGCTGCTACTGCTGGGACTGGTAAGACTGGTGCTGCTACTTCTGGAACTGGTAAGACTGGTGCTGCTGGGACTGGTAAGACTGGTGCTGCTACTGCTGGGACTGGTAAGACTGGTGCTGCTACTGCTGGGACTGGTAAGACTGGTGCTGCTACTGCTGGGACTGGTAAGACTGGTGCTGCTACTGCTGGGACTGGTAAGACTGGTGCTGCTACTGCTGGGACTGGTAAGACTGGTGCTGCTACTGCTGGGACTGGTAAGACTGGTGCTGCTACTGCTGGGACTGGTAAGACTGGTGCTGCTACTGCTGGGACTGGTAAGACTGGTGCTGCTACTGCTGGGACTGGTAAGACTGGTGCTGCTACTGCTGGGACTGGTAAGACTGGTGCTGCTGGGACTGGTAAGACTGGTGCTGCTACTGCTGGGACTGGTAAGACTGGTGCTGCTACTGCTGGAACTGGTAAGACTGGTGCTGCTACTGCTGGGACTGGTAAGACTGGTGCTGCTACTGCTGGGACTGGTAAGACTGGTGCTGCTACTGCTGGGACTGGTAAGACTGGTGCTGCTACTGCTGGGACTGGTAAGACTGGTGCTGCTGGGACTGGTAAGACTGGTGCTGCTACTGCTGGGACTGGTAAGACTGGTGCTGCTACTGCTGGGACTGGTAAGACTGGTGCTGCTACTGCTGGGACTGGTAAGACTGGTGCTGCTACTGCTGGAACTGGTAAGACTGGTGCTGCTGCTGGGACTGGTAAGACTGGTGCTGCTACTGCTGGGACTGGTAAGACTGGTGCTGCTACTGCTGGGACTGGTAAGACTGGTGCTGCTACTGCTGGGACTGGTAAGACTGGTGCTGCTACTGCTGGGACTGGTAAGACTGGTGCTGCTACTGCTGGGACTGGTAAGACTGGTGCTGCTGGGACTGGTAAGACTGGTGCTGCTACTGCTGGGACTGGTAAGACTGGTGCTGCTACTGCTGGAACTGGTAAGACTGGCTACTGCTGGGACTGGTAAGACTGGTGCTGCTACTGCTGGGACTGGTAAGACTGGTGCTGCTACTGCTGGGACTGGTAAGACTGGGGCTGCTGGGACTGGTAAGACTGGTGCTGCTACTGCTGGGACTGGTAAGACTGGTGCTGACACTGCTGGAACTGGTAAGACTGGTGCTGCTACTGCTGGGACTGGTAAGACTGGTGCTGCTACTGCTGGAACTGGTAAGACTGGTGCTGCTGGGACTGGTAAGACTGGTGCTGCTACTGCTGGGACTGGTAAGACTGGTGCTGCTACTGCTGGAACTGGTAAGACTGGTGCTGCTGGGACTGGTAAGACTGGTGCTGCTACTGCTGGGACTGGTAAGACTGGTGCTGCTACTGCTGGGACTGGTAAGACTGGTGCTGCTACTGCTGGGACTGGTAAGACTGGTGCTGCTACTGCTGGGACTGGTAAGACTGGTGCTGCTACTGCTGGGACTGGTAAGACTGGTGCTGCTACTGCTGGGACTGGTAAGACTGGTGCTGCTGGGACTGGTAAGACTGGTGCTGCTACTGCTGGGACTGGTAAGACTGGTGCTGCTACTGCTGGGACTGGTAAGACTGGTGCTGCTACTGCTGGGACTGGTAAGACTGGTGCTGCTACTGCTGGGACTGGTAAGACTGGTGCTGCTGCTGGACTGGTAAGACTGGTGCTGCTACTGCTGGGACTGGTAAGACTGGTGCTGCTACTGCTGGGACTGGTAAGACTGGTGCTGCTACTGCTGGGACTGGTAAGACTGGTGCTGCTACTGCTGGGACTGGTAAGACTGGTGCTGCTGGGACTGGTAAGACTGGTGCTGCTACTGCTGGGACTGGTAAGACTGGTGCTGCTACTGCTGGGACTGGTAAGACTGGTGCTGCTACTGCTGGGACTGGTAAGACTGGTGCTGCTACTGCTGGGACTGGTAAGACTGGTGCTGCTACTGCTGGGACTGGTAAGACTGGTGCTGCTGCTGGACTGGTAAGACTGGTGCTGCTACTGCTGGGACTGGTAAGACTGGTGCTGCTACTGCTGGGACTGGTAAGACTGGCTACTGCTGGGACTGGTAAGACTGGTGCTGCTACTGCTGGGACTGGTAAGACTGGTGCTGCTACTGCTGGGACTGGTAAGACTGGTGCTGCTGGGACTGGTAAGACTGGTGCTGCTACTGCTGGGACTGGTAAGACTGGTGCTGCTACTGCTGGGACTGGTAAGACTGGTGCTGCTACTGCTGGGACTGGTAAGACTGGTGCTGCTACTGCTGGGACTGGTAAGACTGGTGCTGCTGGGACTGGTAAGACTGGTGCTGCTACTGCTGGGACTGGTAAGACTGGTGCTGCTACTGCTGGGACTGGTAAGACTGGTGCTGCTACTGCTGGGACTGGTAAGACTGGTGCTGCTACTGCTGGGACTGGTAAGACTGGTGCTGCTACTGCTGGGACTGGTAAGACTGGTGCTGCTACTGCTGGAACTGGTAAGACTGGTGCTGCTACTGCTGGGACTGGTAAGACTGGTGCTGCTACTGCTGGGACTGGTAAGACTGGTGCTGCTACTGCTGGGACTGGTAAGACTGGTGCTGCTGGGACTGGTAAGACTGGTGCTGCTACTGCTGGGACTGGTAAGACTGGTGCTGACTGCTGGGACTGGTAAGACTGGTGCTGCTACTGCTGGGACTGGTAAGACTGGTGCTGCTACTGCTGGGACTGGTAAGACTGGTGCTGCTGGGACTGGTAAGACTGGTGCTGCTACTGCTGGGACTGGTAAGACTGGTGCTGCTACTGCTGGGACTGGTAAGACTGGTGCTGCTACTGCTGGGACTGGTAAGACTGGTGCTGCTACTGCTGGGACTGGTAAGACTGGTGCTGCTACTGCTGGGACTGGTAAGACTGGTGCTGCTACTGCTGGAACTGGTAAGACTGGCTACTGCTGGGACTGGTAAGACTGGTGCTGCTACTGCTGGGACTGGTAAGACTGGTGCTGCTACTGCTGGGACTGGTAAGACTGGTGCTGCTGGGACTGGTAAGACTGGTGCTGCTACTGCTGGGACTGGTAAGACTGGTGCTGCTACTGCTGGGACTGGTAAGACTGGTGCTGCTACTGCTGGGACTGGTAAGACTGGTGCTGCTGGGACTGGTAAGACTGGTGCTGCTACTGCTGGGACTGGTAAGACTGGTGCTGCTACTGCTGGGACTGGTAAGACTGGTGCTGCTGGGACTGGTAAGACTGGTGCTGCTACTGCTGGGACTGGTAAGACTGGTGCTGCTACTGCTGGGACTGGTAAGACTGGTGCTGCTGGGACTGGTAAGACTGGTGCTGCTACTGCTGGGACTGGTAAGACTGGTGCTGCTACTGCTGGGACTGGTAAGACTGGTGCTGCTACTGCTGGGACTGGTAAGACTGGTGCTGCTACTGCTGGGACTGGTAAGACTGGTGCTGCTAGCTGGACTGGTAAGACTGGTGCTGCTACTGCTGGGACTGGTAAGACTGGTGCTGCTACTGCTGGGACTGGTAAGACTGGTGCTGCTACTGCTGGGACTGGTAAGACTGGTGCTGCTACTGCTGGGACTGGTAAGACTGGTGCTGCTACTGCTGGGACTGGTAAGACTGGTGCTGCTACTGCTGGGACTGGTAAGACTGGTGCTGCTACTGCTGGGACTGGTAAGACTGGTGCTGCTACTGCTGGGACTGGTAAGACTGGTGCTGCTGGGACTGGTAAGACTGGTGCTGCTACTGCTGGGACTGGTAAGACTGGTGCTGCTACTGCTGGGACTGGTAAGACTGGTGCTGCTACTGCTGGGACTGGTAAGACTGGTGCTGCTACTGCTGGGACTGGTAAGACTGGTGCTGCTACTGCTGGGACTGGTAAGACTGGTGCTGCTACTGCTGGGACTGGTAAGACTGGTGCTGCTACTGCTGGGACTGGTAAGACTGGTGCTGCTACTGCTGGGACTGGTAAGACTGGTGCTGCTACTGCTGGGACTGGTAAGACTGGTGCTGCTACTGCTGGGACTGGTAAGACTGGTGCTGCTGGGACTGGTAAGACTGGTGCTGCTACTGCTGGGACTGGTAAGACTGGTGCTGCTACTGCTGGAACTGGTAAGACTGGTGCTGCTGGGACTGGTAAGACTGGTGCTGCTACTGCTGGGACTGGTAAGACTGGTGCTGCTACTGCTGGGACTGGTAAGACTGGTGCTGCTACTGCTGGGACTGGTAAGACTGGTGCTGCTGGGACTGGTAAGACTGGTGCTGCTACTGCTGGGACTGGTAAGACTGGTGCTGCTACTGCTGGGACTGGTAAGACTGGTGCTGCTACTGCTGGGACTGGTAAGACTGGCTACTGCTGGGACTGGTAAGACTGGTGCTGCTACTGCTGGGACTGGTAAGACTGGTGCTGCTACTGCTGGGACTGGTAAGACTGGTGCTGCTGGGACTGGTAAGACTGGTGCTGCTACTGCTGGGACTGGTAAGACTGGTGCTGCTACTGCTGGGACTGGTAAGACTGGTGCTGCTACTGCTTGACTGGTAAGACTGGTGCTGCTACTGCTGGGACTGGTAAGACTGGTGCTGCTACTGCTGGGACTGGTAAGACTGGTGCTGCTGGGACTGGTAAGACTGGTGCTGCTACTGCTGGGACTGGTAAGACTGGTGCTGCTACTGCTGGGACTGGTAAGACTGGTGCTGCTACTGCTGGGACTGGTAAGACTGGTGCTGCTACTGCTGGAACTGGTAAGACTGGTGCTGCTACTGCTGGAACTGGTAAGACTGGCTACTGCTGGGACTGGTAAGACTGGTGCTGCTACTGCTGGGACTGGTAAGACTGGTGCTGCTACTGCTGGGACTGGTAAGACTGGTGCTGCTGGGACTGGTAAGACTGGTGCTGCTACTGCTGGGACTGGTAAGACTGGTGCTGCTGGGACTGGTAAGACTGGTGCTGCTACTGCTGGGACTGGTAAGACTGGTGCTGCTACTGCTGGGACTGGTAAGACTGGTGCTGCTGGGACTGGTAAGACTGGTGCTGCTACTGCTGGGACTGGTAAGACTGGTGCTGCTACTGCTGGAACTGGTAAGACTGGTGCTGCTGGGACTGGTAAAACTAGTGCTGCTACTGCTGGGACTGGTAAGACTGGTGCTGCTACTGCTGGACTGGTAAGACTGGTGCTGCTACTGCTGGGACTGGTAAGACTGGTGCTGCTACTGCTGGGACTGGTAAGACTGGTGCTGCTGGGACTGGTAAGACTGGTGCTGCTACTGCTGGGACTGGTAAGACTGGTGCTGCTACTGCTGGGACTGGTAAGACTGGTGCTGCTACTGCTGGGACTGGTAAGACTGGTGCTGCTACTGCTGGGACTGGTAAGACTGGTGCTGCTACTGCTGGGACTGGTAAGACTGGTGCTGCTACTGCTGGGACTGGTAAGACTGGTGCTGCTACTGGGACTGGTAAGACTGGTGCTGCTACTGCTGGGACTGGTAAGACTGGTGCTGCTGGGACTGGTAAGACTGGTGCTGCTACTGCTGGGACTGGTAAGACTGGTGCTGCTACTGCTGGGACTGGTAAGACTGGTGCTGCTGGGACTGGTAAGACTGGTGCTGCTACTGCTGGGACTGGTAAGACTGGTGCTGCTACTGCTGGGACTGGTAAGACTGGTGCTGCTGGGACTGGTAAGACTGGTGCTGCTACTGCTGGGACTGGTAAGACTGGTGCTGCTACTGCTGGGACTGGTAAGACTGGTGCTGCTACTGCTGGGACTGGTAAGACTGGTGCTGCTGCTGGACTGGTAAGACTGGTGCTGCTACTGCTGGGACTGGTAAGACTGGTGCTGCTACTGCTGGGACTGGTAAGACTGGTGCTGCTACTGCTGGAACTGGTAAGACTGGCTACTGCTGGGACTGGTAAGACTGGTGCTGCTACTGCTGGGACTGGTAAGACTGGTGCTGCTACTGCTGGGACTGGTAAGACTGGTGCTGCTGGGACTGGTAAGACTGGTGCTGCTACTGCTGGGACTGGTAAGACTGGTGCTGCTACTGCTGGGACTGGTAAGACTGGTGCTGCTACTGCTGGGACTGGTAAGACTGGTGCTGCTACTGCTGGGACTGGTAAGACTGGTGCTGCTGGGACTGGTAAGACTGGTGCTGCTACTGCTGGGACTGGTAAGACTGGTGCTGCTACTGCTGGAACTGGTAAGACTGGTGCTGCTGGGACTGGTAAGACTGGTGCTGCTACTGCTGGGACTGGTAAGACTGGTGCTGCTACTGCTGGGACTGGTAAGACTGGTGCTGCTGGGACTGGTAAGACTGGTGCTGCTACTGCTGGAACTGGTAAGACTGGTGCTGCTGGGACTGGTAAGACTGGTGCTGCTACTGCTGGGACTGGTAAGACTGGTGCTGCTACTGCTGGGACTGGTAAGACTGGTGCTGCTGGGACTGGTAAGACTGGTGCTGCTACTGCTGGGACTGGTAAGACTGGTGCTGCTACTGCTGGGACTGGTAAGACTGGTGCTGCTACTGCTGGGACTGGTAAGACTGGTGCTGCTACTGCTGGGACTGGTAAGACTGGTGCTGCTGGGACTGGTAAGACTGGTGCTGCTACTGCTGGGACTGGTAAGACTGGTGCTGCTACTGCTGGGACTGGTAAGACTGGTGCTGCTGGGACTGGTAAGACTGGTGCTGCTACTGCTGGGACTGGTAAGACTGGTGCTGCTACTGCTGGGACTGGTAAGACTGGTGCTGCTACTGCTGGGACTGGTAAGACTGGTGCTGCTACTGCTGGGACTGGTAAGACTGGTGCTGCTACTGCTGGGACTGGTAAGACTGGTGCTGCTGGGACTGGTAAGACTGGTGCTGCTACTGCTGGGACTGGTAAGACTGGTGCTGCTACTGCTGGAACTGGTAAGACTGGCTACTGCTGGGACTGGTAAGACTGGTGCTGCTACTGCTGGGACTGGTAAGACTGGTGCTGCTACTGCTGGGACTGGTAAGACTGGTGCTGCTACTGCTGGGACTGGTAAGACTGGTGCTGCTGGGACTGGTAAGACTGGTGCTGCTACTGCTGGGACTGGTAAGACTGGTGCTGCTACTGCTGGGACTGGTAAGACTGGTGCTGCTACTGCTGGGACTGGTAAGACTGGTGCTGCTACTGCTGGAACTGGTAAGACTGGTGCTGCTGGGACTGGTAAGACTGGTGCTGCTACTGCTGGGACTGGTAAGACTGGTGCTGCTACTGCTGGAACTGGTAAGACTGGTGCTGCTACTGCTGGGACTGGTAAGACTGGTGCTGACACTGCTGGGACTGGTAAGACTGGTGCTGCTACTGCTGGGACTGGTAAGACTGGTGCTGCTACTGCTGGGACTGGTAAGACTGGTGCTGCTACTGCTGGGCCTGGTAAGACTGGTGCTGCTACTGCTGGGACTGGTAAGACTGGTGCTGCTACTGCTGGGACTGGTAAGACTGGTGCTGCTACTGCTGGGACTGGTAAGACTGGTGCTGCTACTGCTGGAACTGGTAAGACTGGTGCTGCTGGGACTGGTAAGACTGGTGCTGCTACTGCTGGGACTGGTAAGACTGGTGCTGCTGGGACTGGTAAGACTGGTGCTGCTACTGCTGGGACTGGTAAGACTGGTGCTGCTACTGCTGGGACTGGTAAGACTGGTGCTGCTACTGCTGGGACTGGTAAGACTGGTGCTGCTGGGACTGGTAAGACTGGTGCTGCTACTGCTGGGACTGGTAAGACTGGTGCTGCTACTGCTGGGACTGGTAAGACTGGTGCTGCTACTGCTGGAACTGGTAAGACTGGCTACTGCTGGGACTGGTAAGACTGGTGCTGCTACTGCTGGGACTGGTAAGACTGGTGCTGCTGCTGGGACTGGTAAGACTGGTGCTGCTACTGCTGGGACTGGTAAGACTGGTGCTGCTACTGCTGGGACTGGTAAGACTGGTGCTGCTGGGACTGGTAAGACTGGTGCTGCTACTGCTGGGACTGGTAAGACTGGTGCTGCTACTGCTGGGACTGGTAAGACTGGTGCTGCTACTGCTGGGACTGGTAAGACTGGTGCTGCTGGGACTGGTAAGACTGGTGCTGCTACTGCTGGGACTGGTAAGACTGGTGCTGCTACTGCTGGAACTGGTAAGACTGGTGCTGCTGGGACTGGTAAGACTGGTGCTGCTACTGCTGGGACTGGTAAGACTGGTGCTGCTACTGCTGGGACTGGTAAGACTGGTGCTGCTGGGACTGGTAAGACTGGTGCTGCTACTGCTGGGACTGGTAAGACTGGTGCTGCTGGGACTGGTAAGACTGGTGCTGCTACTGCTGGGACTGGTAAGACTGGTGCTGCTACTGCTGGAACTGGTAAGACTGGTGCTGCTGGGACTGGTAAGACTGGTGCTGCTACTGCTGGGACTGGTAAGACTGGTGCTGCTACTGCTGGAACTGGTAAGACTGGCTGCTGCTGGGACTGGTAAGACTGGTGCTGCTACTGCTGGGACTGGTAAGACTGGTGCTGCTGCGGACTGGTAAGACTGGTGCTGCTACTGCTGGGACTGGTAAGACTGGTGCTGCTACTGCTGGGACTGGTAAGACTGGTGCTGCTGGGACTGGTAAGACTGGTGCTGCTACTGCTGGGACTGGTAAGACTGGTGCTGCTACTGCTGGGACTGGTAAGACTGGTGCTGCTGGGACTGGTAAGACTGGTGCTGCTACTGCTGGGACTGGTAAGACTGGTGCTGCTACTGCTGGAACTGGTAAGACTGGTGCTACTGCTGGGACTGGTAAGACTGGTGCTGCTACTGCTGGGACTGGTAAGACTGGTGCTGCTACTGCTGGGACTGGTAAGACTGGTGCTGCTACTGCTGGGACTGGTAAGACTGGTGCTGCTACTGCTGGGACTGGTAAGACTGGTGCTGCTACTGCTGGGACTGGTAAGACTGGTGCTGCTACTGCTGGGACTGGTAAGACTGGTGCTGCTACTGCTGGGACTGGTAAGACTGGTGCTGCTACTGCTGGGACTGGTAAGACTGGTGCTGCTGGGACTGGTAAGACTGGTGCTGCTACTGCTGGGACTGGTAAGACTGGTGCTGCTACTGCTGGGACTGGTAAGACTGGTGCTGCTGGGACTGGTAAGACTGGTGCTGCTACTGCTGGGACTGGTAAGACTGGTGCTGCTACTGCTGGGACTGGTAAGACTGGTGCTGCTGGGACTGGTAAGACTGGTGCTGCTACTGCTGGGACTGGTAAGACTGGTGCTGCTACTGCTGGGACTGGTAAGACTGGTGCTGCTACTGCTGGGACTGGTAAGACTGGTGCTGCTACTGCTGGGACTGGTAAGACTGGTGCTGCTACTGCTGGAACTGGTAAGACTGGTGCTGCTGCGGACTGGTAAGACTGGTGCTGCTACTGCTGGGACTGGTAAGACTGGTGCTGCTACTGCTGGGACTGGTAAGACTGGTGCTGCTACTGCTGGGACTGGTAAGACTGGTGCTGCTACTGCTGGGACTGGTAAGACTGGTGCTGCTACTGCTGGGACTGGTAAGACTGGTGCTGCTACTGCTGGGACTGGTAAGACTGGTGCTGCTGGGACTGGTAAGACTGGTGCTGCTACTGCTGGGACTGGTAAGACTGGTGCTGCTACTGCTGGGACTGGTAAGACTGGTGCTGCTACTGCTGGGACTGGTAAGACTGGTGCTGCTACTGCTGGGACTGGTAAGACTGGTGCTGCTACTGCTGGGACTGGTAAGACTGGTGCTGCTACTGCTGGGACTGGTAAGACTGGTGCTGCTACTGCTGGGACTGGTAAGACTGGTGCTGCTACTGCTGGGACTGGTAAGACTGGTGCTGCTACTGCTGGGACTGGTAAGACTGGTGCTGCTACTGCTGGGACTGGTAAGACTGGTGCTGCTGCTGGGACTGGTAAGACTGGTGCTGCTACTGCTGGGACTGGTAAGACTGGTGCTGCTACTGCTGGACTGGTAAGACTGGTGCTGCTGCTGGGACTGGTAAGACTGGTGCTGCTACTGCTGGGACTGGTAAGACTGGTGCTGCTACTGCTGGGACTGGTAAGACTGGTGCTGCTACTGGGACTGGTAAGACTGGTGCTGCTACTGCTGGGACTGGTAAGACTGGTGCTGCTACTGCTGGGACTGGTAAGACTGGTGCTGCTACTGCTGGGACTGGTAAGACTGGTGCTGCTGGGACTGGTAAGACTGGTGCTGCTACTGCTGGGACTGGTAAGACTGGTGCTGCTACTGCTGGGACTGGTAAGACTGGTGCTGCTACTGCTGGGACTGGTAAGACTGGTGCTGCTACTGCTGGGACTGGTAAGACTGGTGCTGCTACTGCTGGGACTGGTAAGACTGGTGCTGCTGCTGGACTGGTAAGACTGGTGCTGCTACTGCTGGGACTGGTAAGACTGGTGCTGCTACTGCTGGGACTGGTAAGACTGGTGCTGACTGCTGGGACTGGTAAGACTGGTGCTGCTACTGCTGGGACTGGTAAGACTGGTGCTGCTGGGACTGGTAAGACTGGTGCTGCTACTGCTGGGACTGGTAAGACTGGTGCTGCTACTGCTGGAACTGGTAAGACTGGTGCTGCTGGACTGGTAAGACTGGTGCTGCTACTGCTGGAACTGGTAAGACTGGTGCTGCTACTGCTGGGACTGGTAAGACTGGTGCTGCTGGGACTGGTAAGACTGGTGCTGCTACTGCTGGGACTGGTAAGACTGGTGCTGCTACTGCTGGAACTGGTAAGACTGGTGCTGCTGGGACTGGTAAGACTGGTGCTGCTACTGCTGGGACTGGTAAGACTGGTGCTGCTACTGCTGGAACTGGTAAGACTGGTGCTGCTACTGCTGGGACTGGTAAGACTGGTGCTGCTACTGCTGGGACTGGTAAGACTGGTGCTGCTGGGACTGGTAAGACTGGTGCTGCTACTGCTGGGACTGGTAAGACTGGTGCTGCTACTGCTGGAACTGGTAAGACTGGTGCTGCTGGGACTGGTAAGACTGGTGCTGCTACTGCTGGGACTGGTAAGACTGGTGCTGCTACTGCTGGGACTGGTAAGACTGGTGCTGCTACTGCTGGAACTGGTAAGACTGGTGCTGCTACTGCTGGGACTGGTAAGACTGGTGCTGCTACTGCTGGGACTGGTAAGACTGGTGCTGCTACTGCTGGGACTGGTAAGACTGGTGCTGCTGGGACTGGTAAGACTGGTGCTGCTACTGCTGGGACTGGTAAGACTGGTGCTGCTACTGCTGGGACTGGTAAGACTGGCTGCTGCTGGGACTGGTAAGACTGGTGCTGCTACTGCTGGGACTGGTAAGACTGGTGCTGCTACTGCTGGAACTGGTAAGACTGGTGCTGCTGGGACTGGTAAGACTGGTGCTGCTACTGCTGGGACTGGTAAGACTGGTGCTGCTACTGCTGGGACTGGTAAGACTGGTGCTGCTGGGACTGGTAAGACTGGTGCTGCTACTGCTGGGACTGGTAAGACTGGTGCTGCTACTGCTGGGACTGGTAAGACTGGTGCTGCTACTGCTGGGACTGGTAAGACTGGTGCTGCTACTGCTGGGACTGGTAAGACTGGTGCTGCTACTGCTGGGACTGGTAAGACTGGTGCTGCTACTGCTGGGACTGGTAAGACTGGTGCTGCTGCGGACTGGTAAGACTGGTGCTGCTACTGCTGGGACTGGTAAGACTGGTGCTGCTACTGCTGGGACTGGTAAGACTGGTGCTGCTGCTGGACTGGTAAGACTGGTGCTGCTACTGCTGGGACTGGTAAGACTGGTGCTGCTACTGCTGGAACTGGTAAGACTGGTGCTGCTGGGACTGGTAAGACTGGTGCTGCTACTGCTGGGACTGGTAAGACTGGTGCTGCTACTGCTGGACTGGTAAGACTGGTGCTGCTACTGCTGGGACTGGTAAGACTGGTGCTGCTACTGCTGGGACTGGTAAGACTGGCTGCTGCTGGGACTGGTAAGACTGGTGCTGCTACTGCTGGGACTGGTAAGACTGGTGCTGCTACTGCTGGGACTGGTAAGACTGGTGCTGCTGGGACTGGTAAGACTGGTGCTGCTACTGCTGGGACTGGTAAGACTGGTGCTGCTACTGCTGGGACTGGTAAGACTGGTGCTGCTGCTGGGACTGGTAAGACTGGTGCTGCTACTGCTGGGACTGGTAAGACTGGTGCTGCTACTGCTGGGACTGGTAAGACTGGTGCTGCTACTGCTGGGACTGGTAAGACTGGTGCTGCTACTGCTGGGACTGGTAAGACTGGTGCTGCTACTGCTGGAACTGGTAAGACTGGTGCTGCTGGGACTGGTAAGACTGGTGCTGCTACTGCTGGGACTGGTAAGACTGGTGCTGCTACTGCTGGGACTGGTAAGACTGGTGCTGCTACTGGGACTGGTAAGACTGGTGCTGCTACTGCTGGGACTGGTAAGACTGGTGCTGCTACTGCTGGGACTGGTAAGACTGGTGCTGCTGCGGACTGGTAAGACTGGTGCTGCTACTGCTGGACTGGTAAGACTGGTGCTGCTACTGCTGGGACTGGTAAGACTGGTGCTGCTACTGCTGGGACTGGTAAGACTGGTGCTGCTACTGCTGGGACTGGTAAGACTGGTGCTGCTACTGCTGGGACTGGTAAGACTGGTGCTGCTACTGCTGGGACTGGTAAGACTGGTGCTGCTACTGCTGGGACTGGTAAGACTGGTGCTGCTACTGCTGGGACTGGTAAGACTGGTGCTGCTACTGCTGGGACTGGTAAGACTGGTGCTGCTACTGCTGGGACTGGTAAGACTGGCTACTGCTGGGACTGGTAAGACTGGTGCTGCTACTGCTGGGACTGGTAAGACTGGTGCTGCTACTGCTGGGACTGGTAAGACTGGTGCTGCTACTGCTGGAACTGGTAAGATTCGTGCTGCTACTGCTGGGACTGGTTAGACTGGTGCTGCTACTGCTGGAACTGGTTAGACTGGTGCTGCTGGGACTGGTAAGACTGGTGCTGCTACTGCTGGGACGGGTAAGACTGGTGCTGCCACTGCTGGAACTGGTAAGACTGGTGCTGCTGGGACTGGTAAGACTGGTGCTGCTACTGCTGGGACTGGTAAGACTGGTGCTGCTGGGACTGGCTGGGACTGGTAAGACTGCTACTGCTGGGACTGGTAAGACTGGTGCTGCTACTGCTGGGACTGGTAAGACTGGTGCTGCTGGGACTGGTAAGACTGGTGCTGCTACTGCTGGGACTGGTAAGACTGGTGCTGCTACTGCTGGGACTGGTAAGACTGGTGCTGCTGGGACTGGTAAGACTGGTGCTGCTACTGCTGGGACTGGTAAGACTGGTGCTGCTACTGCTGGGACTGGTAAGACTGGTGCTGCTACTGCTGGGACTGGTAAGACTGGTGCTGCTACTGCTGGGACTGGTAAGACTGGCTGCTGCTGGGACTGGTAAGACTGGTGCTGCTACTGCTGGGACTGGTAAGACTGGTGCTGCTACTGCTGGGACTGGTAAGACTGGTGCTGCTACTGCTGGGACTGGTAAGACTGGTGCTGCTACTGCTGGGACTGGTAAGACTGGTGCTGCTACTGCTGGGACTGGTAAGACTGGTGCTGCTGGGACTGGTAAGACTGGTGCTGCTACTGCTGGGACTGGTAAGACTGGTGCTGCTACTGCTGGGACTGGTAAGACTGGTGCTGCTACTGCTGGGACTGGTAAGACTGGTGCTGCTACTGCTGGAACTGGTAAGACTGGCTGCTGCTGGGACTGGTAAGACTGGTGCTGCTACTGCTGGGACTGGTAAGACTGGTGCTGCTACTGCTGGGACTGGTAAGACTGGTGCTGCTGGGACTGGTAAGACTGGTGCTGCTACTGCTGGGACTGGTAAGACTGGTGCTGCTACTGCTGGGACTGGTAAGACTGGTGCTGCTACTGCTGGGACTGGTAAGACTGGTGCTGCTACTGCTGGGACTGGTAAGACTGGTGCTGCTGCTGGACTGGTAAGACTGGTGCTGCTACTGCTGGAACTGGTAAGACTGGTGCTGACTGCTGGGACTGGTAAGACTGGTGCTGCTACTGCTGGGACTGGTAAGACTGGTGCTGCTACTGCTGGACTGGTAAGACTGGTGCTGCTACTGCTGGGACTGGTAAGACTGGTGCTGCTACTGCTGGGACTGGTAAGACTGGTGCTGCTACTGCTGGGACTGGTAAGACTGGTGCTGCTACTGCTGGACTGGTAAGACTGGTGCTGCTACTGCTGGGACTGGTAAGACTGGTGCTGCTACTGCTGGGACTGGTAAGACTGGTGCTGCTACTGCTGGGACTGGTAAGACTGGTGCTGCTGCTGGACTGGTAAGACTGGTGCTGCTACTGCTGGGACTGGTAAGACTGGTGCTGCTACTGCTGGGACTGGTAAGACTGGTGCTGCTGGGACTGGTAAGACTGGTGCTGCTACTGCTGGGACTGGTAAGACTGGTGCTGCTACTGCTGGAACTGGTAAGACTGGTGCTGCTGGGACTGGTAAGACTGGTGCTGCTACTGCTGGGACTGGTAAGACTGGTGCTGCTACTGCTGGGACTGGTAAGACTGGTGCTGCTACTGCTGGGACTGGTAAGACTGGTGCTGCTACTGCTGGGACTGGTAAGACTGGTGCTGCTACTGCTGGGACTGGTAAGACTGGTGCTGCTACTGCTGGGACTGGTAAGACTGGTGCTGCTGGGACTGGTAAGACTGGTGCTGCTACTGCTGGGACTGGTAAGACTGGTGCTGCTACTGCTGGAACTGGTAAGACTGGTGCTGCTGCTGGGACTGGTAAGACTGGTGCTGCTACTGCTGGGACTGGTAAGACTGGTGCTGCTACTGCTGGGACTGGTAAGACTGGTGCTGCTGCTGGACTGGTAAGACTGGTGCTGCTACTGCTGGGACTGGTAAGACTGGTGCTGCTGCTGGGACTGGTAAGACTGGTGCTGCTACTGCTGGGACTGGTAAGACTGGTGCTGCTACTGCTGGAACTGGTAAGACTGGCTGCTGCTGGGACTGGTAAGACTGGTGCTGCTACTGCTGGGACTGGTAAGACTGGTGCTGCTACTGCTGGGACTGGTAAGACTGGTGCTGCTGGGACTGGTAAGACTGGTGCTGCTACTGCTGGGACTGGTAAGACTGGTGCTGCTACTGCTGGGACTGGTAAGACTGGTGCTGCTGGGACTGGTAAGACTGGTGCTGCTACTGCTGGGACTGGTAAGACTGGTGCTGCTACTGCTGGGACTGGTAAGACTGGTGCTGCTACTGCTGGGACTGGTAAGACTGGTGCTGCTACTGCTGGGACTGGTAAGACTGGTGCTGCTACTGCTGGGACTGGTAAGACTGGTGCTGCTACTGCTGGGACTGGTAAGACTGGTGCTGCTGGGACTGGTAAGACTGGTGCTGCTACTGCTGGGACTGGTAAGACTGGTGCTGCTACTGCTGGGACTGGTAAGACTGGTGCTGCTGGGACTGGTAAGACTGGTGCTGCTACTGCTGGGACTGGTAAGACTGGTGCTGCTACTGCTGGGACTGGTAAGACTGGTGCTGCTGGGACTGGTAAGACTGGTGCTGCTACTGCTGGGACTGGTAAGACTGGTGCTGCTACTGCTGGGACTGGTAAGACTGGTGCTGCTACTGCTGGGACTGGTAAGACTGGTGCTGCTACTGCTGGGACTGGTAAGACTGGTGCTGCTGGGACTGGTAAGACTGGTGCTGCTACTGCTGGGACTGGTAAGACTGGTGCTGCTACTGCTGGAACTGGTAAGACTGGTGCTGCTGGGACTGGTAAGACTGGTGCTGCTACTGCTGGGACTGGTAAGACTGGTGCTGCTACTGCTGGAACTGGTAAGACTGGTGCTGCTGGGACTGGTAAGACTGGTGCTGCTACTGCTGGGACTGGTAAGACTGGTGCTGCTACTGCTGGGACTGGTAAGACTGGTGCTGCTACTGCTGGGACTGGTAAGACTGGTGCTGCTACTGCTGGGACTGGTAAGACTGGTGCTGCTACTGCTGGGACTGGTAAGACTGGTGCTGCTGGGACTGGTAAGACTGGTGCTGCTACTGCTGGGACTGGTAAGACTGGTGCTGCTACTGCTGGGACTGGTAAGACTGGTGCTGCTGGGACTGGTAAGACTGGTGCTGCTACTGCTGGGACTGGTAAGACTGGTGCTGCTACTGCTGGGACTGGTAAGACTGGTGCTGCTACTGCTGGGACTGGTAAGACTGGTGCTGCTACTGCTGGGACTGGTAAGACTGGTGCTGCTACTGCTGGGACTGGTAAGACTGGTGCTGCTACTGGGACTGGTAAGACTGGTGCTGCTACTGCTGGGACTGGTAAGACTGGTGCTGCTACTGCTGGGACTGGTAAGACTGGTGCTGCTGGGACTGGTAAGACTGGTGCTGCTACTGCTGGGACTGGTAAGACTGGTGCTGCTGGGACTGGTAAGACTGGTGCTGCTACTGCTGGGACTGGTAAGACTGGTGCTGCTACTGCTGGGACTGGTAAGACTGGTGCTGCTGGGACTGGTAAGACTGGTGCTGCTACTGATGGAACTTGTAAGACTGGTGCTGCTGGGACTGGTAAGACTGGTGCTGCTACTGCTGGGACTGGTAAGACTGGTGCTGCTACTGCTGGGACTGGTAAGACTGGTGCTGCTACTGCTGGGACTGGTAAGACTGGTGCTGCTACTGCTGGAACTGGTAAGACTGGTGCTGCTGGGACTGGTAAGACTGGTGCTGCTACTGCTGGGACTGGTAAGACTGGTGCTGCTACTGCTGGGACTGGTAAGACTGGTGCTGCTACTGCTGGGACTGGTAAGACTGGCTACTGCTGGGACTGGTAAGACTGGTGCTGCTACTGCTGGGACTGGTAAGACTGGTGCTGCTGGGACTGGTAAGACTGGTGCTGCTACTGCTGGGACTGGTAAGACTGGTGCTGCTACTGCTGGGACTGGTAAGACTGGTGCTGCTACTGCTGGGACTGGTAAGACTGGTGCTGCTACTGCTGGGACTGGTAAGACTGGTGCTGCTGGGACTGGTAAGACTGGTGCTGCTACTGCTGGGACTGGTAAGACTGGTGCTGCTACTGCTGGGACTGGTAAGACTGGTGCTGCTACTGCTGGGACTGGTAAGACTGGTGCTGCTACTGCTGGGACTGGTAAGACTGGTGCTGCTACTGCTGGGACTGGTAAGACTGGTGCTGCTGCTGGGACTGGTAAGACTGGTGCTGCTACTGCTGGGACTGGTAAGACTGGTGCTGCTACTGCTGGAACTGGTAAGACTGGTGCTGCTGGGACTGGTAAGACTGGTGCTGCTACTGCTGGGACTGGTAAGACTGGTGCTGCTGGGACTGGTAAGACTGGTGCTGCTACTGCTGGGACTGGTAAGACTGGTGCTGCTACTGCTGGGACTGGTAAGACTGGTGCTGCTACTGCTGGGACTGGTAAGACTGGTGCTGCTACTGCTGGGACTGGTAAGACTGGTGCTGCTGCTGGACTGGTAAGACTGGTGCTGCTACTGCTGGGACTGGTAAGACTGGTGCTGCTACTGCTGGGACTGGTAAGACTGGTGCTGCTACTGCTGGGACTGGTAAGACTGGCTACTGCTGGGACTGGTAAGACTGGTGCTGCTACTGCTGGGACTGGTAAGACTGGTGCTGCTGGGACTGGTAAGACTGGTGCTGCTACTGCTGGGACTGGTAAGACTGGTGCTGCTACTGCTGGGACTGGTAAGACTGGTGCTGCTACTGCTGGGACTGGTAAGACTGGTGCTGCTACTGCTGGAGACTGGTGCTGCTACTGCTGGGACTGGTAAGACTGGTGCTGCTACTGCTGGGACTGGTAAGACTGGTGCTGCTGGGACTGGTAAGACTGGTGCTGCTACTGCTGGGACTGGTAAGACTGGTGCTGCTACTGCTGGGACTGGTAAGACTGGTGCTGCTGCTGGGACTGGTAAGACTGGTGCTGCTACTGCTGGAACTGGTAAGACTGGTGCTGCTGGGACTGGTAAGACTGGTGCTGCTACTGCTGGGACTGGTAAGACTGGTGCTGCTACTGCTGGAACTGGTAAGACTGGTGCTGCTGGGACTGGTAAGACTGGTGCTGCTACTGCTGGGACTGGTAAGACTGGTGCTGCTACTGCTGGAACTGGTAAGACTGGTGCTGACACTGCTGGAACTGGTAAGACTGGTGCTGCTACTGCTGGGACTGGTAAGACTGGTGCTGCTACTGCTGGACTGGTAAGACTGGTGCTGCTACTGCTGGGACTGGTAAGACTGGTGCTGCTACTGCTGGGACTGGTAAGACTGGTGCTGCTGGGACTGGTAAGACTGGTGCTGCTACTGCTGGGACTGGTAAGACTGGTGCTGCTACTGCTGGGACTGGTAAGACTGGTGCTGCTACTGCTGGGACTGGTAAGACTGGTGCTGCTACTGCTGGAACTGGTAAGACTGGTGCTACTGCTGGGACTGGTAAGACTGGTGCTGCTACTGCTGGGACTGGTAAGACTGGTGCTGCTGGGACTGGTAAGACTGGTGCTGCTACTGCTGGGACTGGTAAGACTGGTGCTGCTACTGCTGGGACTGGTAAGACTGGTGCTGCTGGGACTGGTAAGACTGGTGCTGCTACTGATGGAACTTGTAAGACTGGTGCTGCTGGGACTGGTAAGACTGGTGCTGCTACTGCTGGGACTGGTAAGACTGGTGTTGCTACTGCTGGAACTGGTAAGACTGGTGCTGCTGGAACTGGTAAGACTAGTGCTGCTACTGCTGGGACTGGTAAGACTGGTGCTGCTACTGCTGGGACTGGTAAGACTGGTGCTGCTGGGACTGGTAAGACTGGTGCTGCTACTGCTGGGACTGGTAAGACTGGTGCTGCTACTGCTGGGACTGGTAAGACTGGTGCTGCTACTGCTGGGACTGGTAAGACTGGTGCTGCTACTGCTGGGACTGGTAAGACTGGTGCTGCTGGGACTGGTAAGACTGGTGCTGCTACTGCTGGGACTGGTAAGACTGGTGCTGCTACTGCTGGGACTGGTAAGACTGGTGCTGCTACTGCTGGAACTGGTAAGACTGGTGCTGCTACTGCTGGGACTGGTAAGACTGGTGCTGCTACTGCTGGGACTGGTAAGACTGGTGCTGCTGGGACTGGTAAGACTGGTGCTGCTACTGCTGGGACTGGTAAGACTGGTGCTGCTACTGCTGGGACTGGTAAGACTGGTGCTGCTACTGCTGGGACTGGTAAGACTGGTGCTGCTACTGCTGGGACTGGTAAGACTGGTGCTGCTACTACTGGAACTGGTAAGACTAGTGCTGCTACTGCTGGGACTGGTAAGACTGGTGCTGCTACTGCTGGGACTGGTAAGACTGGTGTTGCTACTGCTGGAACTGGTAAGACTGGTGCTGCTGGAACTGGTTAGACTGGTGCTGCTACTGCTGGGACTGGTAAGACTGGTGCTGCTACTGCTGGGACTGGTAAGACTGGTGCTGCTGGGACTGGTAAGACTGGTGCTGCTACTGCTGGGACTGGTAAGACTGGTGCTGCTGGGACTGGTAAGACTGGTGCTGCTACTGCTGGGACTGGTAAGACTGGTGCTGCTACTGCTGGAACTGGTAAGACTGGTGCTGCTGGGACTGGTAAGACTGGTGCTGCTACTGCTGGGACTGGTAAGACTGGTGCTGCTGGGACTGGTAAGACTGGTGCTGCTACTGCTGGGACTGGTAAGACTGGTGCTGCTACTGCTGGGACTGGTAAGACTGGTGCTGCTACTGCTGGAACTGGTAAGACTGGTGCTGACACTGCCTGGACTGGTAAGACTGGTGCTGCCACTGCTGGGACTGGTAAGACTGGTGCTGCTACTGCTGGGACTGGTAAGACTGGTGCTGCTGGGACTGGTAAGACTGGTGCTGCTACTGCTGGGACTGGTAAGACTGGTGCTGCTACTGCTGGGACTGGTAAGACTGGTGCTGCTACTGCTGGGACTGGTAAGACTGGTGCTGCTACTTCTGGAACTGATGCTGCACTGCTGGGACTGGCAGGACTGGTGCTGCTACTGCTGGGACTGGTAAGACTGGTGCTGCTACTGCTGGGACTGGTAAGACTGGTGCTGCTGGGACTGGTAAGACTGGTGCTGCTACTGCTGGGACTGGTAAGACTGGTGCTGCTACTGCTGGGACTGGTAAGACTGGTGCTGCTACTGCTGGGACTGGTAAGACTGGTGCTGCTGGGACTGGTAAGACTGGTGCTGCTGGGACTGGTAAGACTGGTGCTGCTACTGCTGGAACTGGTAAGACTGGCTGCTGCAGGGACTGGTAAGACTGGTGCTGCTACTGCTGGGACTGGTAAGACTGGTGCTGCTGGGACTGGTAAGACTGGTGCTGCTACTGCTGGGACTGGTAAGACTGGTGCTGCTACTGCTGGGACTGGTAAGACTGGTGCTGCTACTGCTGGGACTGGTAAGACTGGTGCTGCTACTGCTGGAGACTGGTGCTGACTACTGCTGGGACTGGTAAGACTGGTGCTGCTGGGACTTGTAAGACTGGTGCTGCTACTGCTGGGACTGGTAAGACTGGTGCTGCTACTGCTGGAACTGGTAAGACTAGTGCTGCTGGGACTGGTAAGACTGGTGCTGCTACTGCTGAAACTGATGCTGACACTGCTGGGACTGGCAGGACTGGTGCTGCTACTGCTGGGACTGCTAAGACTGGTGCTGCTGGGACTGGTAAGACGTGCTGCTACTGCTGGGACTGGTAAGACTGGTGCTGACACTGCTGGAACTGGTAAGACTGGTGCTGCTGGGACTGGTAAGACTGGTGCTGCTACTGCTGGGACTGGTAAGACTGGTGCTGCTACTGCTGGGACTGGTAAGACTGGTGCTGCTACTGCTGGAACTGGTAAGACTGGCTACTGCTGGGACTGGTAAGACTGGTGCTGCTACTGCTGGAACTGGTAAGACTGGTGCTGCTGGGACTGGTAAGACTGGTGCTGCTACTGCTGGGACTGGTAAGACTGGTGCTGCTACTGCTGGGACTGGTAAGACTGGTGCTGCTACTGCTGGGACTGGTAAGACTGGTGCTGCTACTGCTGGGACTGGTAAGACTGGTGCTGCTACTGCTGGGACTGGTAAGACTGGTGCTGCTACTTCTGGAACTGATGCTGACACTGCTGGGACTGGCAGGACTGGTGCTGCTACTGCTGGGACTGGTAAGACTGGTGCTGCTACTGCTGGGACTGGTAAGACTGGTGCTGCTACTGCTGGGACTGGTAAGACTGGTGCTGCTGGGACTGGTAAGACTGGTGCTGCTACTGCTGGAACTGATGCTGACACTGCTGGGACTGGCAGGACTGGTGCTGCTACTGCTGGGACTGGTAAGACTGGTGCTGCTGGGACTGGTAAGACTGGTGCTGCTACTGCTGGGACTGGTAAGACTGGTGCTGCTACTGCTGGAACTGGTAAGACTGGTGCTGCTGGGACTGGTAAGACTGGTGCTGCTACTGCTGGGACTGGTAAGACTGGTGCTGCTACTGCTGGGACTGGTAAGACTGGTGCTGCTACTTCTGGTAAGACTGGTGCTGCTACTGCTGGGACTGGTAAGACTGGTGCTGCTACTGCTGGAACTGGTAAGACTGGTGCTGCTGGGACTGGTAAGACTGGTGCTGCTACTGCTGGGACTGGTAAGACTGGTGCTGCTACTGCTGGAACTGGTAAGACTGGTGCTGCTGGGACTGGTAAGACTGGTGCTGCTACTGCTGGGACTGGTAAGACTGGTGCTGCTACTGCTGGAACTGGTAAGACTGGTGCTGCTACTGCTGGAACTGGTAAGACTGGTGCTGCTGGGACTGGTAAGACTGGTGCTGCTACTGCTGGGACTGGTAAGACTGGTGCTGCTACTGCTGGGACTGGTAAGACTGGTGCTGCTGGGACTGCTGGGACTGATGCTGACACTGCTGGGACTGGCAGGACTGGTGCTGCTACTGCTGGGACTGGTAAGACTGGTGCTGCTGCTGCTGGAACTGGTAAGGCTCATGCTGCTACTGGTGGGACTGGTAGGACTGGCTACTGCTGGGACTGGCAGGACTGGTGCTGCTACTGCTGGAACTGGTAAGACTGGTGCTGCTGGGACTGGTGAGACTGGTGCTGCTACTGCTGGGACTGGTAAGACTGGTTTTGCTACTGCTGGAACTAGTAAGACTGGTGCTGCTGGGACTGGTAAGACTGGTGCTGCTGCTGCTGGAACTGGTAAGACTGGGGCTGCTGGGACTGGTAAGACTGGTGCTGCTGCTGCTGGGACTGGTGCTGCTACTGCTGGGACTGGTAAGACTGGTGCTGGAACTGGTAAGACTGGTGCTGACACTGCTGGGATTGGTAAGATTGCTGATACTAGTGCTAAGACTGATCGGACTGCTGTTAGTGTATGATGCCACAATTAAAAACTGATTTAGAAGGCTTTACTTTAAATCAGTGTTTGCCAATCCTCCTATGGGGTGATCTATCGAAACGCTGTAACACTTCTTCCTGGGACATGTCTGGACATATTAGCAGGGTAAGGCCATTCAGTCTATTTTTACCCATACTGCTGCGAGACCAATCAAACATATCGAAACAATGCACTCAGTTAAACTCTTTCTCGTCATGAACAGGGACCGTAAGAATCCGTTTGCTGCAGAGAACATGTATAGTCTATATGCTGTCAGAGAATATTTGGTGTTACACTTGGGGCGGGGCAAAAAACATGCAAGGATTTTTTTGTTTGTTTGTTTGAGAACCAAACCAATACACTTATCATATATAATCATGAACAAAGACAATGTTGCTTTAAATGTACGTAAATCTACTTTAAACTGCTTCTGGTGTACAGAGGTCAAGGTTGAACGTGGCGCACTGTCCGTGTCTCATTCATGCTGGAACATAGCTGCAGTTTACTTCAGTATCCAGTGTGTGGTTACTACTTAACAAGCTATTTAAAAATGCTGAAAATGATTAATAAATAAATAAATAAATAAATAAATAAATAAATAAATAAATAAATCACTTGTATTAAAAACTTTGGATTTTTGTCTCTAACGAAAACATTCGGAAAATATATATATATATATTTTTAAACTGCTGTTGCCAAACAGTGAATTTATAAATAGAATTACCTCCAATTCTTCTAGCCCATGGCATCAAATAAAATACATGAAAAGTATTAAAAACTAACAGCTATGAATTGTTATATCACAGGAGAGGGCAGGTGTTGCAATTGAAGAATTAAGGGCATGGGAATATGCAAATAAAGATGATCACAATATAATGTGAGTAAGACGCTGTGTCAGCATGCCATTTGCTTTTATTTTTAAAATACAGTGTAAGTGATTTATTTTTCTGTTTTTTTTTTTTTAAGGACCCTACAACTCCCACACCTGTCATTACTGTCCGGGGAAACCCCTTCCATCTTGATACAAAAATTGGTCTGAGAATGGATGGACAACATCTACTTGCTGAGGAGGCTGTGTGGTCCAGTGGTTAAAGAAAAGGGGCTCGTAACCAGGAGGTCCACCGTTCAAATCCCACCTCGGCAAAGTGACTCATTGTGTGACACTGAGCAAGGCCCTTAACCTCCTTGTGCTCCATCTTTCGGGTGAGACTTAATTGTAAGCAACTCTGCAGCTGATGCATAGTTCACACTCCCTAGTCTCTGTAAGCCTTGGATACAGGTGTCTTGTGGCAGGGCGGAAGCCCTACACATGGGAAATATGTAGTTTTATTGTATATTTTTGCATTATTTGTTGTAAATTGATTTAATTAATTGTTTAACTGATGTTGCGCTCTGCCGTGGACGATTACCTGTCTGCGTGGAGCAGCAGCTGAAAGCAATGAGCTGTTCCAGCAGGCAGGTGGGCGTGTCTCAGCGGAGCGTCAGTATAAAAACATAGAGATCACTGTGATCGGGGCTGCTGCAAGGCCTGCCGTTTTCACGGCATCTTTGATTTATAGTTTGTTGTATTGTGTTTTATTTTGAGTGTTTGTACAGTCATGTATCGTCCTCTGTGCACTACCATCGCTGGTAGCGTCACATGACATTACTGTTTACTTTTTTGTTTATGTTTATTGATTAAATCCCGTGCGCCTGTGTCGGCGTATCAACGTCAATCTCTACCTCAGTCTCTTCTGTGTTCTCGGCCGCCTGAGGCAAATATACCAGGACTCTACCACATGTCTGCTAAATAAACAAATAATAATAATAATACCTGAGGCCCTGTGATAAAGAGAGAAAGAGTCGATGTTGTAAATCTCCCTCCCAATCGGAAAGGACGCTGTGTAAGGACGGTGGTATGTTGTCTCCTAGATGGACTGCTTTGACGGTAGGCAGAAACCGGAAGGTGACCATATTAGGGGCAGCGCGTAGTTGCATGTACCCGGAAAGACTCCATTGCAATCAGCTGCGGGACGGCCCTCGATTGGAGAAACCATGGCAACGGGTTGTTTGCAGGGAGGGCTTTGTGGGTACAAAGGGGAAGCAGCTACGTCAATACGCTGCCTTGCACTGATGTGTACAGACAGCCGGAGCCTGTACTGTTTATCTTTTTGGTTTGTTGTTTGTTTGTTTCATTGTAGAGGAGGAGTGAGCCGCGGACCGGCAGACAGGAGCGCGTCTGCACAGCACAGCACAGCACCGCACCGCACCACACTCACCGGCACTACGCCTCCCAGGACTTGAGTGCGCACACTGCTGTGCACGGAGGACGGACAAAGTCGAGTTTTGTTTGTTTATGTTTTGAATTGAAAGCCTGCCGTGTACCCCCCCAATACCATCGTTGGTAAAGGGGTGGATTACTTTTGTTATTATTTTTTTGTTATTAACCCTCAGAGTACTACAGGGCCAATGATCGGCCCACGGAGGTGTGCTGCGTGAGGACTAAAGGGCCGATTATCGGACATAGATCTGCCCTCCCATTTACTCTCTGTTATTTTTTTATTGGTCAATTTTACTTAGCAACAAACTGTGCCGAGCAATAGCAGAGGGCTTTGGTGTTAATATTAGCCAATTAAAATGGTTGTAAAGTGAACACCTTTTTTTATTGGTTAAAAAGAAAACCCTGTCTCCTAGGCTAGCTGAGAGCTGAGAAATGGCAGATGTAGAGAGTGAGCTTTTAAGTGATTCCGACGGAGAATGTTTTGAAGGTTTTACGGCTTCTGAGGCTGATAAAACGTATAATTGGTTGGGACTGTATAGCTATGTGGATGGTGATGACAGCGATTTAAAAGAGGAGGAGTATGGAGAACAGGAGGATGAAGAGGGGGATGAAGAAGAGGAGGAGGATGTGGCGGGAGGTGACAACAGTACAGACGAAGACGTGCCTTTAATTCGGTTGCTGAACAAAAACTTCAGAGTCCCGATTTGGACCCAAGTAACAGAATTGCCAGAACAGAAAATAACATCGAACATAAAGAAGTACACAGAGGTTAGTGGTCCGAGATTTATTCCACGCAGCGCAACCCGGCCTGCTGAATTCTTTGAGCTGTTGTTTTCAACGGAGCTCCAAGAACACATCTGCAACGAGTCCAATATATACGCATTAGAAATGAACAACAAATACAGGGAAAGAAATGCATATGCTTTTATGTTTAATTAACACTTATTTGTGTTGGTATACATGTTGAACAATCTTTATATAAAAGAAAAGGCTTTCGAGGGCAAGTATGTTTACTGTGCTGTGCGGTTCCGATCTGTTTGTACAGATAGATGCGTTGCTTGCAAAATTGAATATATCTTTTGATTCGTTGTTTGTAAACATCTGTGGTTTTTTACATTTTAAAAATAACATTCCTGGGGATTTATATGTTGTACTTTGAAAGTGTTTATGTGCATGGTTGGTTTTGAAAAGAACTGATGTTTTGATGATAAAAATACAGTTTGTATAACAAAGGTGTCTTTGCCAATGCATATTTCTATATTCAGTCCAAAAATATATCAATAACAGAAAGAACAAAAAACTTCAATGTCTTACGTTTCTTGTGATATATATGTTTCATATAATATATACATTTTTGGGTGTAAAATTAAGTAATTTGCTATGCTATCCCAAGCGCTGTTATTTGCGTGTGACAGCTGTAGTCCTGTGGCGTAGAGCACTCGCTGTGACGTAGTACTATGAGGGTTAAATACACGGACTGTTTTTGGGAGAAACGCTATTTGGACATTCTGTTTATTCACTGTACCACTGCACCTGACGACAGGCCCTCACCCAGAGATTTGGGCTTCTTTTTTCCTTGTATTTTGTGTACAATATCAAATACCAAGAGAGAAAAAACAGCCTAATATTAAATTGAGAAATGTATTTTGGGTACTCCAAAAAGATCAGAAAACTCCACCTTGTATAGTGGGAATAGTAAACTTTCTTTTATCAGGCGCCAGGTCAGGAAAGCAATAAGGGTGTTGGTTGTGCTATAATAACCACAGGCCCAGGAATTAGCCTTTTGCTATTATTTATTTATTTATGTATTTATGTATTTATTTATTTATTTATTTATTTATTTATTAGCAGACGCCCTTACCCAGGGCAACTTACAGTTGTATACAGCTATGCTGATGATAACCAGCTATATCTGTCCCTAAAGCAAGGAAATTCTTCTGCCTGGGTGTTATTAGCTACTTGCCTTACAGACATCAAGCATTGGATGTCACAGAATCTCCTAATGTTGAATTCAGATAAAACAGTGGTTATGCTATTGGGCTCACAGAACCAACTAAAAGGAAATGTGGGATTACATGAGCTTGACCCTTGCAGTCTCTCATCAAAACTTAAACTAGAAATTAAGAGTTTGAGGGTAATCTTTGAGCCTGATCTATCATTTTAGACTCATACAGGGGAAGTTACTAAAGTATATTTTTACCATTTGAGAAATAAAGCCAAACTTTGACCAATCCCCCAGTAATATTGTTGAAAATGTCTTCATCTAGACAATGTGGGGAAGCTATAAAAAAGGCCAACAAGATGCTCGGATATATTGTGAGAAGTGTTGAATTTAAATCAAGGGAAGTAATGTTAAAACTTTACAATGCATTAGTAAGACCTCACCTAGAATATTGTGTTCAGTTCTGGTCACTTCGTTACAAAAATGATATTGCTGCTCTAGAAAGAGTGCAAAGAAGAGCAACCAGAATTATCCCGGGTTTAAAAGGCATGTCGTATGCAGACAGGCTAAAAGAATTGAATCTATTCAGTCTTGAACAAAGAAGACTACGCGGCGATCTGATTCAAACATTCAAAATTCTAAAAGGTATAGACAATGTCGACCTAGGGGACTTTTTTGACCTGAAAAAAGAAACAAGGACCAGGGGTCACAAATGGAGATTAGATAAAGGGACACTCAGAAGAGAAAATAGGAGGCACTTTTTACACAGAATTATGAGGGTCTGGAACCAACCCAGTAGTGTTGTTGAAGCTGACACCCTGGGATCCTTCAAGAAGCTGCTTGATGAGATTCTGGGATCAATAAGCTACTAACAACCAAACGAACAAGATGGGCTGAATGGCCTCCTCTCGTTTGTAAACTTTATGTTCTAATTATTTCCGTATCTGATGCCGAGAGAATAATACATGTCTTTGTTTCATCTAGAATTGATTATTGTAATGTACTTTTTTAAATGGTGATTTTGCTGTTAACTTATAAGGCCCTGAATGGATTAGCACCTCATTATTTGCAGGAGTTACTGACACTATATCTTCCAAACCACACTCTGAAATCACAGGATGTGGGGCTGCTGGTTATTCCTAGGGTCAACAAAACAACACGGGAGATAGGGCTTTTTCTGGAATGCTCAGCCTTCGTTTATCAGGAAAGCTGGGTCCATTACAAAACACACTTTTATAAAATGGATCTCTTATCTTAGTGGGTTTTAATGTAACTTTAAAATTGGTACTTTTGTATTGTGTTTACTGTTTAAATCTGTATTTGAAAGGGAGTATAGCAGTTATATGTGTGACCTGCTATACAAACGGATTGTGATTTGTTCTTTTTTTTTTCCTGCTATGTACTATACAGTGCTTTGCGATACTTTTGTATAAAAAGCGCTATATAAATGCAATAAATAAATAAAAATAAGTGTTTATTTTTCATAATATTTGCTTTATAAAATACTTGTGACTAAAGTTAGGTTTTTGCTTGTTTTGTTTGTAATTAAATTAATTACATTATGGATAATATATTATGATTAGTTATAATTAATATATTTATATATCTACCTGTTAAGAAATATTGTCAGCCTTTCACTTATTTGTGTATTTGTTATTCTAACAAATAGTATAGTAACGAAACATATACAGACTGTTTTATTTGTATGCATTTATAATTAAAAGTATAACTCCTATACTGTATTTATTTATTTTATTGGTCTACCTGTAATAAAGGGTTTCTATAAAAAGTATTTCTTTGTTTTTATTGATATTGCAAACCAGTAATTCCTAGTGTGTGCATGCATGTTATTTAACCAGACAAATTATGCAGACACCCATAATATTATAATATTATATATATATATATATATATATATATATATATATATATATATATATATATATATATATATATATATATATATATATATATATATATATATAGGTTCCAAGTAGAACCTTAAGGTTCTTAAAAGATCCTTGTTTGTAAGGTTCCTCAGGGAACCCCAGTAAAAAGGTTCTTTGAAGCACCTTAAAAGGTTCCTCCACAGTATCAACCCCAGGAACCCTAAAAGGTTCTTACTAGAACCTTTACTTTTCAGAGTGTAGGGTTCAACTGCTGATTTTTTTTTCTCAGTAAGGGTTCGTTTAGGAACCTCTCCTTCAGTCTAATACACTATTGCAAATAGTTCCTTTTTATGAAATGAGGCGCGTACCCCCTCTCTCCCCACGGCTCCGCGCCTCCAGCACGTGACTAGAACAATCTTTTAGTTTTAGAACTTTCTGCTTACAGCATATTTTAGTTCTCAAGGATTTTAAACAAAACCATATATCTATATATTTTTTATTTTTATTTTTTTTATTTAATTTGTTCTGTTCATTATTTTCAATACAGAGTGACTGCGAATTCAGCGGGTTACACATGACTTAAGAATGAGTTAAATTCCAACAGCTTATAGGTTTTGTAAGAATCTACAGATTTCTGCATCAACCTGAAGACTTTTGTAGCCTGTTCGAGATTCTGAAAATACTGTATTAGGATCATAACTATTTAGTGGTTTCGTACTTATAATTATATATATGTGAGTGGGTGTGTATCATAATAATACTCTTCTTGTATGAGGCACAAACAAAATGAAAGTGTACATTTTAATTTAAAAGCATTTACATACACATTTAAACATTCAAAATGTTAGCAGATATACATTATTAACCTTATTAACCTTATGAAAATAACTTGTAGGGAAATAACTACAGGTAAACAGTTAAATCATTTGGGGGGGGCAGAGAAAACCCTGTTGTTTTTTCAAATAATGTAGCCTAACAGTTCACTACAAGGAAGCAGACCTTTTAAAATCAAGGCTAACCATTCCAGAACATATTTAAAATATTCCATGTTGGAACGTCTCCACAAGTATTTAGTTTATTTATTAAATTATTCAAGTTTGTATTATACACCATTTAACATTTTGACATTTTGAAATGTGACATTGAAATAAATAAATAAATAGCAGTTAACCGTTCTTGAATGTATTAAAAAAAAATTAATTAAAAGATTTATAGAAAAAGATTATATAATATTTTAAATGTGTTCTGGAATGGTTAATGTTTGTCGTTGATCATACATATGTGAGCAGTAAGATGATGGGAAATGTAGTTCTGAAGTTCATTTCAATGGTAGATGTGAAGGCATCTTGGAAACAGAACACAGTGGCCTGCAATTTAATAGTGTAAAAAAAGTGGTGAGGATGTCAAAAAAATCTAATTAAAACAATACACACACTGGGGCTCCCGAGTGGCGCCTCCAGCTAAGACACTTCACTGGAAGTGCAGGGTGTGCCCTGTAGCCTGGAGATCGCTGGTTCGAATCCAGGCTATCGCCGACCGTGCCCGGGAGCCTGGAGCAGTAGCGGACTGGCCATCTGGAGCACTGGGAGAATAACATAAATAACCAGTAACATGATTCCAGCCAGACAGTTTGTTGATTAATGTACATGCCAGCCATATCAGTCATTTCAAGTCCTATTCCTCAACTTTTGTTGAATAGGAACTAAACCAACGAAATAAAGGTGGTCATGTGACGCTACCAGCCATGGTAACGCACAGAGGACACATACAGCAAGCTGTACAAAAAGCAAAATAAAACACAGTAGAAAAACTACAAATAAAAGGTGCCCCAGAGGGCGAGCGCTAGCCTTAAAATGAGGCGTCCCGCTCCAGGAACAGGCTACACTATGTAACCCTCGCTGTACATCACATGGGATCACTATCCCCTCAACTAACCTACTGATGAGCTGGTATTCATACAACGACTCGTGATGTTTCATACGGCCTTGGCTGGGCATTGCCTTCACAAGCACCGCTTGCAGTCTCAGGGTTGCGTAGCATTCGTTCCTGCCGAGCGGACTCTCTCCTCCCGAGTATACACTGCTCCCCTCTGGCATGGTGTTGCAGTCGCCCCGCGCCATCTCCCGCGGATGCTTTTGAACTGACAGACACTCGGTCAAGACCCGCCCACCTGCTGATTGAGGTTCAGCCCATCCAATCACTTGCTGCCCTTCTCCTCAACCAAGCCTAGCAGGCAGCACGTCTCAAATCGAGCGCCCGTCTGAAAACAGTAATGTAATTAAACAAATCAACTCCAAAACGACACACAAACCCATTTCCCCATACAAATGATATCAACAGTAATTTGCACACATGCAGGGCAATCGCCCTGCTACATAGGCCCAGTTCAGCTGCAGTGGAAGAGAGAGTCAGGGAGAGCCAGGATGCCAGCCCAACTTTTGATTATTTCAAGAGACCCAAGTCAGATGACCTAAACGTGTTTTTTAGTTTCCACCATCAACAGAAATGTTTTCTGTTTTAAAGATCGAAAGTGGCTGTCATACAGTGAGAAAGCCATGCTTTATACTGTTCAATTTGTATGGCATTGCCAAGCCCACTGACAGCAGTATTTTCATGAGTGGAATGACAGATTGGAAATATATTCACCAAAGAGTAGAAGAGCATGAGAAGAGCAACATGCACAGAAGTAGTGCTGAGGCGCGTGTTTTAAGGGCCTCCAAAGCAGATATTGAAAATCTGCTCAGTGGCAGTCAGATGTCTGCTCATAGAGAGCAGGTTCGCAAGAGGAGGCAATCATGACAATTCAGTATGTGTTCTGTAGAACTCTTATAACAGTGTACAGAGTGTGTGTGTTCTGTAGTACTCAGAAAATAGTACTGCATTTGTGTTCAACAATAGCTGTGATGCAGCTAGGTGGTGGTATTAGGGGCTGGTGTGTGAACGTGCGTGCGTCAGCGGGGCGGGGGCGGTGGAGTGTCCGCGGGCCGGTTGTGGTGGGCCGGTCTGAGTCAAAGTCCAGGGCCGTTTTTTAGTCCCAGTCCGTCCCTGGCCTGGAGATCGCTGGTTCGAATCCAGGCTATGTCATCGCCAACTGTGCCCGGGAGCTCCGAGGGGGCGGCGGCGTACAATTGGTCAAGTGCTGCACGGATTGGGAGGGCCAAGGTCGGCAGGGTAATTCTTGTCTCACTGCACTCCAGCGACTCCTGTGGCGGCCGGGCGCCTGCGAGTTGCCTGAAGTGCGTTTCCTCTGACTCGACAGGTCCGGTAGGCTTCGCTGTCGGCTTGCAGTGTGAAAAGAGGAGGTAGGCTGATAACATGCGTATCGGAGGACGCGCATGCTTGTCTTCGTCTCTCCTGAGTCAGTACTGGAGTTGCAGCACTGAGACAAGGTTTTAACAAAAAAAAAAAAAATTGGATATTCCAAATTGGGGAGAAAAATGGGGTAAAAATAAATGGCAATTCCAAATTAAAAAAAAACATAAAAAACAATACACACACTTTATTTAAATAGTTGTAGCAACATATGGGAACATGTAACACACACAAAAAAAAACTTGAATTCCCCTTTAAAACTCTTATAGTTGCATTAAAGGGTTAAGGGATCTTGAGGTTTATATTAGTTGATATTTTAGGGAAGCCTTAGTGGCCCACTTTGTTTGCAAAAACAAAACAAAAAGTTTTGCTAAAAACCATAAAAACACTTACAGTATTAGTTCATTAGTTTTAGTTCATATATAATGTCATAATATTCAATCAAACGATTTGACTTAAAAGCAAGATATATATATATATATATATATATATATATATATATATATATATATATATATATATATATATATATATATATATATATATTGTGATAATATGGCGTAGGCTCTTTAAGAAATGGCTGTCTGGCTTAAAAAACTACATTCCCCAGAATCCCTGGGGTTCATGAATTTTGGGAGGAGTCTGCTGTGATATAAGGAAGACAGCAGATCACTCGTGGTGTGTGTGTGTGGCAGTGGGGAATACACCACCAGAGAGATATCAACAGTCTTCTGATATCGCAGCGTGAAAAGGTTTCTAAGTGTCTGAAGAATTCTAGTTATTATGCGCTTCACGGGGCGTGAGCTGGGGTGAAGGATAAGGCAGAAGAAGCAGCAAGGAGCAGTTAGTGGGACAGAAAGTGGTCCCTGACTGAGGGCGACGATGCCGACACATCTCAGGGGCGAAGGACCCAGCAACCGAAGACAGGATAGAAAAGAGGTCGCTGACTGAGGGCGACGATGCCGACACATCCCAGGGGCAGAGGACTTAGCAACCGAAAACACATATGAGGGTTATGACTCGGAGAGCCGCCCCTCGAGAGGAGATGAGAGAGAGGTACCCAGCATCAGAGACTTCTGTAAGGGGCACTCGTAAAACCCCCGATTGGCCGAGACGTAACGCTGCCTGGGACCTGAAAATAAGGACAAAGCATAGAGGTTAGTATAGGACTCAGCACGAGTGACCACGTCCTGAAAGAGAGGCAGAATAGAACAGAGCCTCGAGTGAGGTAAGATAAGCGCATGAGATGCGACAGGACAGAGTATGGCCAGGGGTCCGCTCTGACTCACATGGTGAGAACCCCCCTGAAGGTAAGGGAGGCGGATGCCTAGTCCTGAGGTCGGGGAAGTGAGACTCACTTGCCCCCCAAAGGATGGACCCCCGGCACCTCACGAAAACTCCCACAACGTGAGACAAACAAAAGACTGCACATGCCAACGCATAACATAAACAAAAGACCAGAAGGACAAACAGGACAAACAGAGGCAGATTAGTAATTTGTCAGTAGGATGTGACTATGTGTATACCTGCCGCTCAGTGGAGAGGAAAAAAACCCTTGAGGCCGATTAGGGGAAAACCTCTGGTGGCCCCGGCGGACAGGAAGCCCCCACTCCAGGCATACTAGCAATTTTTAAAAGTGGGCAGCAACTATATGAGAGGAGAATGAATGAATGAAAGAATCCACTGCAGAAGAGGGCCAACTCCCCACATTCATGATCTGGCTGTGATTGACGTTGGCCCTCGCAGCAGAGGGGGCTGTGCCTACAGAATGATTGGGGGGGGAGAGGAGGGAGGCTTGCTCTGGAGGGTGGAAAGGTGGGTTGAGAACCAGTGATGATAGGAGCGAGAGGAATCAATGAACTGAGGGTCCTGGGGGAGGGGGTAGAGTAGAGGAGGGGGGGCTTGCTCTGGAGGGTGGAGAGGTGGGTTGAGAACCAGTGACGAGAGATTATAGGAGCGAGAGGCACCAATGAACTGAGGGTCTAGGGGGCAGGGGGGTTCTTGCTCGGGAGATACCTTGATGTTGAAAAGAAGGGGCAGATAGGGGACTCTACTTGACAGCTGAATGAACTAACCACGCTGAAATTGATCCATCTTGGAGGTATGACCGAATGATGAAGTAAATTAGAAGCAGAAGAAACTGCGAGTTCTGAGGAGACCGAAGAAGGCCGAGATGCAGATGAGATACCTTGACGTTGAAAAGAAGGGGCAGATAGGGGACTCTGCTTGACAGCTGAATGAACTGACCGCTGAAATGGATCCGTCTTGGAGGTACACAACTGAATGATGGAGTAAATTAGAAGTAGAAGAAACTGTGGATTCTGAGCTCCTGAGGAGACCGAAGAGGGCTCAGATGCAGATGATCTCCATAGGTAGATCCTTGTATGGGGAGAAGTGGCGTTTCCGAAGAGTAGAATGAGCAAACGGAGAATGTTCATTGATGTAGACAGGCGGGAAGGTGAGGCAGAAGGGAAGGCTCTTAAGAATCCCACGGAGGGTCAGCGAACTGCTGGTATGGAAAAAAATGGGGGAGAGAAAGAATCCCTACCGTGGACGATGAAAGCCGGGATCTGGTTTTGATTGAAGGAATAGGATGAATCCGATTCTGGGCACAGAAGGTTGAAAACACTGACCAAGCTGTAGAATATGACGCTCCCGAAGAAGGGCGAGGGCTGCAGACATGAAATGCGGAGTAGATTGAAGGAGGTTACTGAGAGTAGGATTCAGTCAAATAGCAGCTGATGAAGCTGGGGAGTCTGGAGGGGGGGGGGCAAGAAGACGGGACCAGCTGACGGAACTTGGATACCGAAAGTAGAGGCCGAAGGGGAGCTGGAACTGAGGGTTGAGGTAGCGGCTGGAACTGAACGAACATGTGTAAATCAACTGCTGGGGAAGCTCAGCACCCTTTGTGCTCCATTTTCTGGAAACGAGGGAAGAGATGAGATGTCGACCATCCTATGTGTTCATTAATACGGGATCGATCAGCGGTCTGCTACTATCCTGTCTGCTTGAAATGGAAAAGGTGAACTCACATTCAGAGATTGGGTTTCACAACTCCAGTCATTCTCCTAGTAGTGGATCTCCTTAACTCATAATCAAGACAGATTTCCCATCTCATACCACGTCTCTCACCATGAATTAATGCTGTAATATTTGAGAGGATGTGAGGACATATGAATAGATTGCTGAGAAGGTCAAGCACCTCGTATTTTGATTAGATGGGGATTAGCATTAGCCTTGATTGCGGAATGCTGCCACGATCTGCATATTGGAGGAAAGCTGGAGCGTTGAAGCTCTGGAGAAGTGCAGTTACAGATTTAAACTGTAAACTAAAGCAACTTTGCATACTATAATAGTGAGTAGATCTGAAGAGGGAGCAGAGATCTGCTGTAGTGAGGAGCAATTAACAGTAGAGGACGGGATCTGCTGAACGGTGCAGAGATCTGAAGAAGTAACAATGAAGTGCTGTCAATAATGAGCAGTGGCCTGCTGTGAGAGAGAGCGAGAGAGATCTGCTGAAGCAGTGAGCTGTTATTGTGAATGGTGGACTGCCATCGGTAGTGTGGTGGTCTGCTGCAGAGCGCAGAGATCTGCTGAATGCGGTGGATATTGGTCTTTGAGTGATAAAGTGATTTAGATGAAGCCAGAGATGAAGAATGCATAGAGCTGAGGCCGCTGTAGAACCTGAGAGGATGAAGAATGCGTTGCTCTGAGGCTGCTGCAAAATCTATTGATTTGGTCGGGAGCAGTCTGAGAGTATTGTATAATCGCAGGATAGGAGGACACTTGACTGAAATGTTGATAGTTGTAGGACATGGTTTCCGTTTCTGACTGGCAGCTCACGTTGCTGAAATGGTAACTTGAAGGTTGAATAAAGTGCCTTGGTGAAATTTGTTGGTTTGGAGGAGAGGAGCCAGATGAGGAAGCACGAATCCGGGAACAGGAAGAGGTCGCTGGGGTGGAAGCCTGGTGCAGGGAAGCTGGAAGTTAATGTGACGGTAGATTCGGAGCATCTCAGAAAACCGACAAGTGCGTGGCTTCATGACCATGTCTGGCAGGGGGGCAGGTAGAGTTGAAATTGAAGAATGTCAGTTGATAGATAGACAAAAGGATGAGGCAGGAGGGGATCTCCTGAGAATCCATCAGAGTGAGAACTGCGGGAAAAGACAGAAAAGCTGTAGTGTCCAAGCTTCGCAGCGATACCAAACCTGTTTAATATATTGAGAGAGAACTTGTGGTATTATACTGCCACCCAGAGGTTATGATTGGAATTAAACCATTGACTTGAGTGAAGCAGGGTAGAATCTATGAAGTTATTACGATTAAAATCCTTGTCTATGTAGAACGACATTTGCTTATTCCTTTAGATTTGAATAATAAATAATCTAGACATGTTTTAGGACAGTTAGTCATGAATATAAATAAGTTAACGCAGTATTTAGATGTCATGATTCGTCGCGTTGAATTCGTCTCCGCCAGTTGTGAAAGCGCAGCAACAGGAAGCAGGAAGATTGCAGTACTGAGGCACAGAACACGCAGAGCCTGATGAAGCTGCTTGGTCACCATGGCAACTTGCCACTCCCCGCAGTCACTCAATGAGGGCGTTGCCGTGGAAACCATGGTCTGTGAGGCGCCGGCGGAAAAGCTGCAGTACAATAGTGTCGTTGGAGCATGTTGTGATCAGTCAAGTTACGAGCCGCCACTGGTTGAAATGGAGTTTATAATGGGCTGGATACGTCTTTAAAAGGTTGAACGTAGCTGATGGAGGTCCAGGGCAGGATCTTCTGATGGAACGGTAATTGTGCTGGCTCTGTGGGATCGAGGGTGCTGGCGCTATGGGAGCGGGGGAGGGGTGTCTGATTGTAGGCGAGGAGTAAAGAAAGATTCCGCAGACAAAGCTTCGTGGTGGATTTAAATAGAGCTAAAGTATGCAATCGCAGACAACGGGAATGTCGATGTCTTGTCGAAGGAGATTGAAAGTTTAGCGGAGGACCAGACTTTCTGATAAAGTTGCAGACAAGTTGAGTAATGAAGCTGCGCTTTGGACGGCTCAGATGCTGAGGTGGAGACTGGATGGAACAGGAAAGACTAACGTTGGAGCTCTTGAAACCGAAAAGAGAAGCTGAATGAAAAGAAGGATCACCTGAGCAGGTAGGAAAATGATTGATAATATCTTGGCAGCGCTGTGCTAAGAAATGACCTGCAGTGAGCGAGGCAACGAAGTTTAGATATTAGCGGTGAAGCACGAAACAACGGCGTCTGAGCGTTTGCTACAAAAAAAAAACACTAGACAGAAAAGGTGCAGGTGATCAGGGCTTAAATAGAAAATAGATGCTAATTAACAGGAAATTAGAAAATTAGAAGATTAGAAGCCCCCAGCTCCACGCCCCCTGAACCACGCAAGCTAACATTTCATGAAAAGTAAGTTTCTTGTGTTAGACCGAGTATAGTTGATTTGTTGTTTGCGGTGCACTGCGGAATTCCTTTTTATTGTTGTGAAGACATCACGGTTTATTATTAGTTGTAGCAGAGAGTGAGAATAATCTCTGCGTATTAAATAGTTCACAGAGCCCGTCTCTGGTTCTGGCGTGGCTGTCGCCTTACAGTTTATAGTCGGGACATGTTTGGTTTTCATATGGTGTGCTGGGAAGGACTCTGCAAACAAAATACCCAAACAGATGGACCGGATTTATAAACGTTTATTTTAGGATTGTGTACTGCATTTAATTATATTATATTGATTTCTGTTTAGTTATATTAAACAGAAATCAAAGTAGGTTACACACAATGGTGGAAATGGGCCGGAAGGAATCGGAGACCTTTGACAACCATCCAATCTTGACTCTTTTTTGTTGTCCCTCTACGGGTATGGTAACTCTCCTGTGTAATAAAATTGCTTAGTGCCACCGCCCGCTCATGTGTTTTTGCTAAGTGCTTAAGCGATCTCCTGGAATAATCGTTTCACGATTGCTGTAGCTATCGTATTGTTTCAGCGCACCCCAGCTACTTTCCTGGAATACAGTTCAGCACGATTTCAGGAGCTGACGTATTGTTTCAACATACTCCAGTTTACTTACCTGGGGTACAGCTTGCCACGATAGCAGGAGCTACCGTACTGTTTCAACGCACTCACCGGTGTAATTACACGACTCCGTCCAGTTTCTGCCAGAAATACGACGCCCTCGGGAGGGCATCTTTCACTAATTCTATCTATCTATATATCACCTGCCCGCCGAGACAGAGCAGGGCAGCGCCACGGAATGCACACAAAGTACAGCCTGACTACACCACCGAGGGAATCTCACCCTCGGAATTAAAACAAACGATAGTTTAAAACACGTCTCCTCAGTAGGTTCTTTTATAGGGCGTGGAACTGGGATAAATCAGAAGGAGCACACACTACACGATTAAAAATCATTCCAGGTTTTATTTGGCGAGGACACAGACTCGGATCATAGATCTGCACATTAACAAACACTTAGTACCAACGACAGTGATCAATAGTATAACCGTACAGACGTGACGAAAAAAACACATATAGCAACAACAAAATTAACTGCAAAAAACAAAACGCTAATAAATACTAATCATAACAAATAAATCAACAAATCAAATACACCAAAACACATCTTTAAATCACGCATATACAAACAAATAAAAACAAACATGCAAAGTGCAACACATTGCTATTATAATTAACTATTCCATTTGTTTAAATCGTATATATATATA
>CM060270.1:9396745-9445409 GCA_030684275.1 Acipenser oxyrinchus oxyrinchus
CTGACAGTAAGGTGGTTGGTGTGTTGCATGTATATAGAGAGAGATATGTTAAATACATGCCAGTAGCAATCCACAGCGTTTGGTTATTCTGCTAGTATCAATAATTCATGTATCAATTTTGTTAACTAAAGGACTGACATAACTATACAATTATGGGTCATATGAAATATTTTAAGTATCAATCTATGTTAAATGTAAGGGTTTGTATTAACCATTCCGTGTTGCCAAGATGCTGATTCTCCACAGACATCTGCTGTCCCTCTGGTCCGTCCGCGTTGGTGTTGTCGGAGACTCTCTCCGAGTTTGACCCGATTCGGAGGCATACGGCTCGAATTGATATGGGAGACAATCCCTGTTTTCTGTCTCTACATCAGATCCATCACTACATAATTCACATTCATAAGAGGTGTCTGAAACTGATAAAATTAGGCTACTCTCACTTTCACTGTCGCTGTCAGCCATACTGGCAGATGCAAGGAGCCTGAGGTCACAGTCTCCTGGCCCCACACCAAGAAATGGAGATCGCCCTCTGTGTATTTCCGGGTATTATTTGATTCATTGTAGTGCGATTAAACTTCATTTGGTAAAATTAATGTGATTATATGTTCAAGTGAGACCTGTTAATATTATTTTGTATGTTTTATAGTAACAGTCAAGTACCATGCCATAGGCTCTTTTACGATTTTAAAGAGCAAAACACACTCTTCCTGTCTGCTGGTGGCAGAGTAGTCCCGTTCCTTCCCATTCTCGGAAGCTTCAATCCCGTTCTTGTCCTTCCTGAGAGGTTTGTTTTTGTATTTCCTGGTCCCGCCGATCCCGTGAGCTTCACTCCTGTACCGTCCCACCCATAAAATTGAACTTTTTTCCGTGCTTTCTTCTGTCTTTGGACTATTGCCGATATGTTCAATAAACATTTATTTTGGTTTACATTACTATTTTTGTGTGTTACATTTTTGATGTATTCTAGTCCCATTCAATCATACCGTTTTCCATGGATTTGTATCTGCGGACCTTTGTTCCCCAATGCTTGCGGATAAACAAAGTTCAGCTATATATACACACATACTGGACATATACTAATATCATATAATAATATATTGGACATGTTCTTTCTGTATGGGTTGAAACTTTTTTAACAACCTATCATACAACCAAGGGTAGATATTTTAACAAAAGTAGCCTAAATACACAGATCATGGTTATTTTCCATTAACGAATTATGCTCCCTGGTAACAGAATTCTTCTTATATAGTCATTAACAAAGGATGTGAGGTAAATTACCTGTGACAATCAAACATTTTTCCATACAGTGCATTCTGTAATGATGAATGACTTTTCTTTTCAAAGCACTATTGAACTGTGTTAAATGATTAAAAATTACTTTTGAAAATCCCACTTGTTTGAGTGTCAGGCCCACCGAGCCGACAGGAAGATGGGGATTTTGAATCAGTGTGAGATAGTTTCTGATTTATAAGCAATCAATGCAATGAGGCAGACATGACAGACAGACTCTAAAGCTATAATAAAAATAGGTCATACAATGCAAGTTTGAATTACAGTAATTACCGGAAGTACAGAAAGCCAATTGCCATGTACAAAACATGCAAGCCGGAGGCAGGCAGGAGAGACACACAGACAACTTACCTGCTCAGACTCTGAAACGCACTTTGCAAAATCTTCACATCCTTCTAAGCCATGTACCAGAGTCATGGGCTCCTTGTTGGAATTTATTCTCAAATCCTTCTGAAGATCTAAAACAAAACAATTTCAGGATGCAATAATAGCAATAGCAATCTCACTGCTCACCAGTGACTCCTGCTTGGCGAGCTGTATTTAACGGAACTGTGTTTCCTTCAACACGACAGGTCTGCTTGGCTTTACTATTGGTTTGCAGAGTGAAAGAAAGTGAGCAGCCTGACAACGCATGTTTGTACCGAATATTTGTCTCTACCGAATCACTGCTTGGGTTACAGCAGTCAGACAGGGTCTTAAAAACAATTGGGCATTCCAAATTGGAGAGAAAATGGGGAAAAAAGAGGCTCTGTCTCGCAAGCAATATTGCTGGCAATTCTTTGTATATGGGACATTGTTCTAAGATGTCATTGGACAAGAAAAAAAGGGAAAAGTGTAGTGTCAAGGAAATAAATCAACACATTGTGCTTTCATTCAAAACAAAATCTCTCTTAAATCATGCAAGGCAAAGTCTTTAAAACATACGTAAAAATACACAAATATTTATTTTCACCCGATGTATTTATTTATGTTTCTAATTCATTTGAAGTTATACTGTATCATTTGTTGTTCCTGTTATTTTAGTTTGTGTTCTTGGCATCAATAATAAACAAATAGATAAGTACATTAATAAGTGTTGCATCTAAGTAGAAGAATGTTATTTGAACTGTGAGGACACAGAATACTCATAAAACAAAAGAAGTATATGCTTTTTTAAATTAACTATATGCCATGCTACAGCTGGATGTGCCAGTCATGTATAGGAAGCTGGACATTACATGATGAACTGACATGAAATAGTCAGCAATATTGCCAGCAATAAATTGTCAAGTGTAGATTAGAAAATTGCCAAGTGTAAACTGGCCCTTAGATGTACTGAGCCGATAATAGTGGGCTGCAGCATTTCAGATGGAAAGAGGAGGACTGTGTGAGGAGGAGATTGAGCATCAAAAATAAAATTACAAGAATCCCGTCCTAGCATAGGCCACTGGCCTGGAAAGGAAGAGAAAATCAGAGTTATTCACAGGAAGGACTAGAAAGGTTTTGTTTTTCATTTTTGTGATTTCCATTTTGTCGCATTTTGAACCTTTTGCTTTCTAAGCTGTACATTAGCACAGTTGCTTTTTACCTTCAGCGTGTGTCTGTCTGACTGTGTATGTGATCTATGACAAAAACATTGTCAATGTAAAAAAAATGCAGCAGCCATTTAAAGTGGTGATATCAAACACAAAAGCCCAAGTTAAGAGAAGCAATTGGGGCAACCTGGTCAAGCATCAAGGAAATAGACACAATTGGAAGGTGATGGGGCCCAACATTCACACAAATGTTGCTTCTAACTTGGCTTCTTTTTCATTGCTCCACTTTACATTGAAATGCTCATTCCCTTATCAGCTGGGTTTAACCAGAATAAAGATGCTGAGACACATGTGCCAAGGAAAGTGCTCAACACAGACTGAAGTGTTCTTGGTTATCCTTACAAGCACTACTACAGAGAGAAAGACAGACAGGGAATGGGAGAGGCGTCATCACAAGCGCAGACAAGTATGCTTTGGAAAGACACACGGACACCATGCAGGTAAGGCAAGGTAGATGAGGGCACACATGGACAGACATTGAGCCCATACATACAAGAATACCTCAAAGCGCACAAAGCAGTATATTTCCAACAATGAAGATGATGGACAAGACCAATAATGGCAACGAGTACAAGGGATAATGAGAATGCAAGGTAAGTGTATGGGAAGTGACAGTTGATGGGGCAGGCTTTGCAGATCCAGGGCTGGGGTGTTGGAGCCTTTTTTTGGTTGTGCATTGTTAATGTTTTTTGTTGCAGATGTGACTTTTGAGCTGATAAGGGAATGGTCACAATCCACTTAAAGTTGTACAAAGAGCATTTCAATGTAAAGTGGAGCGATGAAAAAAAGAAGCCAAGTTAGAAGCAACATTTGTGTGAATGTTGGGCCCCAGCACCTTTCCAATTGTTCCTATTTGCTTGATGCTTGACCAGGTTGCCCCAATTGCTTCTCCTAACTTGGGCTTTTGTGTTTGATATCACCACTTTAAACAGCTGTTGCGTTTTTTCTAACTTGTTTTTTTACATTGACAATAAATAAAGCGAGGGAAAGATATTCAAGAATGCGTATGGTAAATAGACAGACAGACAAGGGTAATAAGTACAGTAATATAAGAGAAATGAGAAGATTTGAAAGTAAAATAATGGTAGAAGGGACTTTTGGACAGTATTGAAAGTGTAAACATTTTATTCTTTTAGTTGCAAATGTACATCCATCAGTGGTGAAAACAATATGTATATTTTGGTAGGTATTGATATTTACGTAGGTACAAAACTACAATGTTATGAATGGTTAAAAATGCATGTCAATGCTAAAGGGTAGTATACTAACACATTTTAATGCTGGAAAAAAACATTATTCTCCTTGATATAGTGCTGTTATGAACTTAGGCCAAAGTAAGGCATTTGTAAAGCATTAGATCTCTTCATAAAAGGTCATATACATGTCCTTTGCATTTCTTGGTCATTGTTTGACTTCAATAAGTGCATCATTTGCATGCACCCATTTTCCAGTAGCACCCACAGCAAGAACAGACACATAGTGTCCTGAAGTAACACCCTGTCCTTGGTGTATGATAATGGAATCTAATTGGTCATTCCTGTTGTCCACAGTAATTGTGCTCTTCTGCACAGCAGTAAACTTAGCATTGTGTCACTTTGTAACGGTCCCATCTGGTTTGGTTTCCCAAAGCATAAGTTGGACTGCAATCAGTCTCCCTGCTCATTGAATAAGTTCATGTTTTATGATTGGAGAAGTTTTGCATTGCCTACATTTGTGAACAATCTGCAATCACCTTGGTTGGTGGCTCTGGTGCATATTAAGTGCGAGTTCATCATACGCAAACAAATTCCACAGATCCACAGATCCCACGACGTCAGTCAGTTTGTGATTTTCCTCTTGAGTAACTGGCACATATGGTGGATTCTCATTTACAGGTGGAAGCTGTAGCAAATCCCCCAGAAGTAAGATGTTGATTTTTCCAAACCAGCCATCATCTGTGTTAGCAGTCTGGAAAATCTCACACAGACGAAGATGGATGTACAATAAGGTGACATTGGAAATCATGGACAGCTCATCAGTAATGAGGAGGGTCACATCCAAACTAAATACAAATGCAAATGTGTGACAAATGCTAAATGCATTTCAAATACTTCCCCATACAGCATATGTTAATTGACTGATTTATTATCACGAATCTGGCAGTTACATAAAACAGTGTTTCCCAATCTTGGTCCTGAGGACTCAGTGTTTGCTGGTTTTGTTCCAACTTACCTCTGAATTACTGAATTGAACCCTCAATTGAACAAATAATTTGTCTACTCAGAGCATTGGATTATTTTTAGCTCTTAAATGGCTGGCTGCACAGGCCTCAATTAGCACTAATCTAGGACTGCCTAATATTAACTCAGGTAAAGTAGTCCAAGATTAGTGCTGATCAGGGTTTTTGAAAGCAACCAAAAGAGTTGGATATTTCAAGTTATTTCTAACATTGCATGAAGTCACTAATTGTTAGTTCAATTGGGGGATCAATTTAATAATTGAGAACTCAGTTGGAACACAAACAGCAGACACAGTGGGTCCCCAGGACCAGGTTTTTGGCGGAAAATCAATTATTTTAACTAGTTGATAGAAAATGTATTCCTACCTATAATTACAAAAAAATTAAAAAGGTAGGTGAGCTGAGTGCCAGAAACCAAGAACAAAAACACAGGGTAAGACAGTAACCACTGTAATAAATGTGTATTGAGGTGTGGAGAACAACAAGATAGAAATAGAAATACTGGTTGCGAGTCTGCCAAAGAAAATAAATAAATAAAAAGAAAAATACATCCACAATTAAAACAAAAAACAATAAATATGTGCAATCGATATGAAATTGGAGGCCTTCTCCACAGAGCAGAATTCACCCAAAAACAATAGAAATGTCCAAAAAGAAAAACTAATGTCCTTATTGAAATGGTCCTTGCCCAAGGCAGAAAAAATAAACCAGCAGAAGAAAATATTAAATTGGTAATCTCTCACCCAGAGTTCAGGAAATGATGCAGCATCAGAGTTAGGATTCCTCTGGTGTAGGAAAACGATTTCCCTTTGGACAAATAGATTGGTTGAATAATCCTTGAATAATCCTTCCAGTGGAAACCAGGAACGGCTTTGTGTGACGAGGCCCAGAGCTCCGGATGGTGGATAAAAATGTCATTACATTACTCTTTAATTTGCTAATGCCAAATAAAACTCAGCTCAAGAAGTTAATTATAATCAGGATTAAAATCTTAAATACTCTTTCCTGAGTGTTCTCTTTCTTTTATTCAAAGAGGAGGTTAAATGTCTAAGAGACACAAATGGCAAAATCATAGACGGAAAAAAACAGCAAATATATTAAATGATTACTTTTCACAGGTTTTTACAAAGGAGGACACGGACAACATGCCCCACATATCGATCTGTTCCTATCCAGTTTTAAATAACTTTAGCATAACAGAGGTGTAAAAAAGTGTTAAAGGGACTAGGAGCTCTTAAAATAAACAAATCCCCAATAGTACTCAAAGAAATGAAAGAAGTTATTTATAAACTGCTAACCAAGATCATGCAACAGTCTCTTGACACACGGGTTGTACCGACAGACTGGTAATAAACGTAATACTGATCCACAAAAAGGGAGACAAAACCGAACCAGGTAACTACAGACCAATAAGCCTGACTTCTATTATATGTAAACTTATGGAAACTATAATAAGATCCAAAATGGAAAATTACCTATATGGTAACAATATCCTGTGAAACAGTCAGCATGGTTTTAGGAAAGGGAGATCGTGTCTAACTAACCTGCTTGACTTTTTTGAGGATGCAACATCGGCAATGGATAATTGCAAAGCATACAACATGGTTTATTTAGATTTCCAGAAAGCATTTGGCAAGGTCCCGCATAAAAGATTAATTCTCAAACTGAACGCAGTAGGGTTTCAAGGAAATGCATGCATATGGATTAGGGAGTGGTTAACATGTAGAAATCAGAAAGTACTGATTACAGCAGAAACCTCAAAATGGAGAGAGGTAACCAGTGGTGTACCACAGGGATCAGTATTAGGTCCTCTGCTATTCCTAATCTACAGTAATGATTTAGATTCTGGTATAGTAAGCAAACTTGTTAAATTTGCAGACGACACAAAATAGGAGTGGCAAACACCGTTGCAGCAGCAAGGTCATTCAAAATGATCTGGACAGCATTCAGAAATGGGCAGACACATGGCAAATTACATTTAATAGAGAAAAGTGTAAAGTACTGCACGCAGGCAATAAAAATGTGCATTCTAGATATCATATGGGAGATACTGAAATTGAAGAAGGAATCTATGAAAAAGACCTAGGAGTTTATGTTGACTCAGAAATGTCTTCCTCTAGACAATGTGGGGAAGCTAATAAAAAGGCCAACAAGATGCTCGGATATATTGTGAGAAGTGTTGAATTTTATTCAAGGGAAGTAATGCTAAAACTTTACAATGCATTAGTAAGACCTCACCTAGAATATTGTGTTCAGTTCTGGTCACCTATTGCTGCCCTAGAAAGAGTGCAAAGAAGAGCAACCAGAATTATCCCAGGTTTAAAAGGCATGTCGTATGCAGACAGGCTAAAAGAATTTAATCTGTTCAGTCTTGAACAAGGAAGACTATGCGGTGATCTGATTCAAGCATTCAAAATCCTAAAAGGTACAGACAATGTTGACCCAGGGGACTTTTTGACCTGAAAAAGAAACAAGGACCAGGGGTCACAAATGAAGATTAGATAAAGGGGCATTGAGAACAGAAAATAGGAGGCACTTTTTTACACAAAGAATTGTGAGGGTCTGGAACCAACTCCCCAGTAATGTTGTTGAAGCTGACACCCTGGGATCCTTCAAGAAGCTGCTTGATGAGATTCTGGGATCAATAAGCTACTAACAACCAAACGAGCAAGATGGGCTGAATGGCCTCCTCTCGTTTGTAAACTTTCTTATGTTCTTATTTTCTTATCAATTACAAATATCAATTGCTCTGGATAAAAACATCAACCAAATCAATTAATGACATGTATTTTCCTGGCTTGCCATTTATTAATTTTTGTCAGTTTAAAAATTAAATAAATTAAGTTCGAACCTCAGGATTTTTTTTGTGCGATATGTGCTGTTTCAAATCATAATAAATAGCTTAGTGTAACTGGTATGGATATCCAAGTGCTTGCGTTACCTGGTTTATTTTGATGTATAGCAACATGTGAAATCGAGTTAGGCCGTTTTCTCAATGGATACTGCTGGTTTTAAAACCGGAAGCTAGAGCTTTTGAGTCACGCAGATCCTTTTCAGTGCAAACTCGTCAAGTGCGGATGTAAGCATCAAAACGTTAGGTTACCTACTGTAACCCTGGTTCCCTGAAAGAGAAGACGACCACCAACATTAAGTATGGGATATTCCCTGCCCTAGAGGTAGGTAATACTGAGCTCTCTGTATCAGAGCTGCCGAAGGCCCCTTCCTGTGATGACACACTCGGTCCCGCCTACCGAGGGTATAAAACCGTCACTCACCGGAAGATCTCCCTCTTTTTCCGCCGAACCCGTGAAGGCGACCGGAGCGACCTCATGGTTGGTGGTCGTCTTCTCTTTCAGGGAACCAGGGTTACGGTAGGTAACCTAATGTTCCCTTTCAAGTCGAAGACGACCACCAACATTAAGTATGGGATAATGTATACCAGAGCCGTCGCGAGGGAGAAGGAACGGCAGCATATGAGGGAAGCACAAGCTGTCTAACCTAGAGGTTAGCGGTGTGAACTTACACCCTCAAGGACCCTTGTGCCCACAGATGGCACAGCAGGATCTACCACATTAGCGCGTAGAATCTGGTGAAAGTATGCGGCGTAGCCCAGCTAGTCAGCAGCACAAATCTCAGACATCGAAGCGCCTTTAAAAAGGGCCCACGATGTAGCCAACGCTCTAGTCGAATGCGCAGCTACTCTACCAGGTGGGGGTAACCCAGCACCATCATATGCAGTCGACACTGTGTCTGCAATCCAGTGTGACAGACTTTGCTTAGAGGGGCTGTCCTAGGGTCCGTGTTCCGTGACAGACAAAGAGCTGGTCAGATTGACGCAGCGCTCTTGTCCTAAGCACGTAACATCTCAATGCCCGCACTGGGCAGAGAAAATTAAATCTCTCATCCTCCGTTGAAGCAACGGAGGTGGATGAAAAGACTCCAGTTCCACAGACTGGTTAATGTGGAAAGCTGTGATCACCTTGGGGAGGAAAGAGGGGTTGATGCGCAGCGACACTCCGCTTCCATCTTCCCACACGCGCATGCAGGAGCTGCGCACAGACAGCACCTGCAGCTCAATGATCCGCTTTACGGAGGTGATAAAGAGGAAGGCTGTCTTCATAGACAGATACTTCAGCTCAATGGAGTTTAAGGGCTCAAACGGCCTTCGTGAGAGCCTCTAGCACAATATTAAGGCTCCATTCGGGGAGAACAGTCCTCCTAGGAGGGCGTAATCACTGTGCGCCTTTAAGGAAATGGGTAGCCAAAAATGCGCACCCGGAGACATAGAATCTACGGGGGCATGGCAAGCAGAGATAGCCACTGAATACACCTGCAAGATGGAAGGTGACCGTCCAGCACCAAGCAGTTCCTGCATGAACTGCAATATGACTGGCCTAGGGCAAATGATGGGGTCATGGTTTCTAGCCAGACACCAAGCTTGAAAATACTTCCACTTATAGGTATACAAAAAACCTAGTGGAGTCCACCCTAGCGCTCTGCATGGTACCCACAACTGCGTCCGATAGCCCTAGGGCTAGCCAGCAGTCCCTTACAGGGGCCAGACCCATAGCTGGAACCTGCGTGGCTCCAGGTGCCAAAGAGAGCCTTCCGCCTGACTGAGGAGATCCAACGAAGTGGAATCTTCCAGGGCTGGCTATGCAACAGCTGGCACAGGGTCGAAAACCACATTCTCTTGGCCACCTGGAGAACTGACGCTTTCTCTAACCCGACTTTCCCTAGAAAAGCCGGGAGCAGCGGTATAGGCGGAAAGCATACATAAAACACTTTAGACCACTCGTGGGCTGCTCTCAGTTCCCACGCATTATATCCAGCGATCCGTCCAGGGTCCGCGAACTCCTCCACCTGCCCAGACTGGCCCCCAACAGAGTTGGGTGCGTCTGTCATCACCAATTGACAGTTGTGTATTACTCCTATGCTTGCGCCTTCGCTCAGAAAAGAGGCTTGCTTCCACCAGCGTAGGGCTTCCCAGCCTAGGCGAGACACGGTCAGCTGACAGTGTCTGTCGCGCTTGGGGTGCAGCCTAAGGCACTGAGCCACACTTGGATCGGGCACTTGTGGAGTAACCCTAGTTGGGTGGGTGATGAAGCCAAGGCCATCAGACCCAATAGTTTTTAACACAACACCAATTATACTGTGAACCCTTGCTGAACAGGGCCAGACAGTTGCAAATGGCAGCCACTCTGTCGTCCGACAGGTAGGCTTGCACTGTGTGGGCCACTGCTCCTTCCTGTGACTGGGCAGATCAACCGGTCGTTCAGCTAATTCATCACCCTGATCACTTGCAGCTGCAAGGGAGCTAGGATGGCATCCATGCACTTTGAAACGTGCGGGGCTAAGGAGAGGTTGAACCACAGCACAGAAAACTCAGGATGCTCCCCTGTAAGGCAAGCGGAGATACTTCCTGTGCACTAGACGAATAGCAACGTGGAATCCGCGTTCTTTCAGTCCAGTGTGATAAACCATTCGCCCGGCCAGACATCCTGCCGAGTACGGCAGATGCCAGCGTAACATCCGGGGCAACCACCAGTGCAGGCGGGGTCAGCTCCGGGGCGGCGTTATTGGCTGAGCTAGGGCCACAGCAAGGGCTTGAGCCTGCTGCCTGGCCAGGCCCAGCGCCGCGTGCAGCTCAGCCGTGTACTGAAGCACTCTGGCACCAAGGGTGCAGACGCACCGAGGACACTGAGTGAGGTAGAATACAGTACTGGTGCACCGAAGCATCGGGGCACCGAGTGCAGGTGTTATTCACCTGCTGTGGTGCTAAGCACTGAGGCATGGAGCATCTAAATACCGAGGGCGCCGACTGGGGGCGCCCAGCCTTAACCGCGTGAAGTCAACACAACCTGGGGTAGCGCATAGCATACACCGGGGTGGATACCCAGACTCGAGTGGCTGCGGTAGGCAACCAGGAGAGCAGAACAGGGGAGCGCACGGTGCTGCACCATGGTGCAGAAAGGCGATAACCTGGTTCTGGACCGTGTGCAGTCACACAACGTGGCAGCGCATAGTGTATGCCAGGGTGGAGCACAGGCTCAAGGAGCTGCAACCTGTTATTTCTTTTTAACTGCAAAGGCAGTAATAGAAACAAACAGGCTTATACCCAGCCATTAGGCTATGGGAGAAACACATTCACCATGCCAGGCGGGTGACCAAGCGCGCCCAGTAGGCGGGCTGAAATAAGCTCAACTCAACCGCGGGACACAGCAAAGCTGGGTTCCCGTGGAAGAATCAGCTTATTATTTATTTCTAACTGCCGGGAAGTAAGAAACAAATGCGCACACACACCACAGAAGCTGTGTGGGTAAAAATATCAGTCACCACGGCAACGCGGTTAACTGATTTTGTTTTGTTTTTCCAGCCCACCGAGTATGCGGGCTGAAGCAAGCCTGCGTATGTAACTCAACAGCGGGGCGCAGCAGAGCTGCCGTTTGATATCATACTACATTTTATTTATTTATTTATTTATTTTTCTAAACTGCAAGGCAGTAAAGAAAAAACACATCACACACACACACACAACAGCAAGGTTGTGAGGGTAAAATAGCGGTCACCACGGCAGTGCGTGTGACTGCTTTTAAACAGCGCACTGAGTAGGCGGGCTGAGACAAGCCAGTAGAAGCCGCTTAACAGCGGGGCCAGCAGCGCTGGGTCCCGGTGGAAGCAACGCTGTATTATTTTTATTTCTAAACTGCAAGGCAGTAAAGAAACGAAAATACACACACCTCCACGTAAGCTGTGCGCGTAAAAATAATAGTTACCACGGCAATGTGGGTAACTGATTTTGTTTTACCAGCCCACCGAGTAGGCGGGCTGAAACAAGCCGGCGTAAGTATCTCGACAGCGGGGCTCAGCTTAACTGGGTCCCGATGGAGGAATCGCGCTTCGTTTTATTATTATTTTTAAAACGCAGTGAAATAAAACCACACATACACGCACACAACAGCAAGCTGTGAGGGTAATAAAGCAGACACCACGGCAACTCGGGTGAACTGAATATTTTAAGCGCACCTAGAGGGTGGGCTGAGGCAGTCCAGCAGAGTCAATTCCACAGCGGGCACGGCAGAGGCGGAGCCCAGTGGAGGAACACGTGTCTCTTTTCTTTAAACTGCAACATTATTATTATTTTATTCCTTAGCAGACGCCCTTATCCAGATCGACTTAATAGCAGAGGAAAGCAGAAAACAGCGACCGCTGTAAGGCTTTCAGCAGACTGCAATCGCAAAGCGATGTAGGCTGTTAAGCAGAAAAAGAGTAAACACAGCGTAGTAACTGGACAGGGGTGTCTAGCCTGGACTACGTGCAGTCACACGACCGGGCAGCGCGTAGCTTACCGCGGAGTGAAGCACCTTCTACAGGCACAAGGCAACGAGGCACCTCGTGCATCCAGCACCCGAGGCGCTATGCGCCCTGATGTACTAAGCACCTGCCTACCGAGCACCACACGTCCTGTGGGTATGATGCGTCGCAGGCCGTAAAGGGAAGGACCCCGATATGGTGCTGACTTTGTGCATTAGCACTGAGGCACTGCTCCCACTGCGTTGAACACTGGTAAGTGTTAACATAGTGTGTCCACTCACTAGCGTTACAGCAAGGTATGCTGAGCCCCGTGCGCACCGAGTATCCTGTTTTAACAGATACTGCGCAGCACCGTGAGCTATGTGCCAGGTTGAGCAGTGCTTACGCAATAACCCGCGCGTCCCAAGCGCACTGTGTACTGCATTCGAGATGCTAGGCAGAGAGTCCTGAGACAGGACGTCTGGCTTGTGCATAGCACTAAGCACTGCTTTCACTGCGTTTGACCCACAGGTACTAACACAGTGTAAATTTCGGTAGCGCTACAGCTAAGGCTATTAACACCGCTTACCCTGCGCCGGGTACCGTGGGCACAAGCACACGCGTACTACGCAGTGTATGGGCACTAGTGTACAACCAACTACGCCTGCACCGTGTAATATACTAGTGTACAACCAACCACGCCTGCACCGTGTAATATGTACACAGCGTGCAGCTTGAGCTGAGCTCAGTGCGCACTGGTATTACCGCGCAGCACCACGAGCTATCCGCTAGTAGAGCAGTACTTACGCAACGAGCGCAACGTGCACCGCACTGCTTGCCTTGAGCGCTCCAAACGCCTTGCGCAATGGGTACCGTACACTGCGTGAACTGCGCATCGCGCGCACTGTGCGTAACTGCACTTTAGAACAAGCGCAACGTCGAACGTTCTAGACGCCTCGCGCAGCGGAGTGTAAACTGCTTACTCTGCGCTTTGTGCGTAACTTTTGGAAGAAGCAACGAGCATCTGCGCGTTATGTGCGCTGTGAATATCGTTCTGCGCAGACTGCGTACTGGGAACCAAGTACCGTGTGCCTTATGCTCCTACACTGGCGTCGGATAATACGCAGCCTGTACCAAGAGAAATCAGGCTATGCGTGCGCCGCGGTACCACAGCACCGAGAGGACGCTACGCAAAGTGCGTACCCAGACCGCGTGGTCAACACACACCTGGTCATACTTAATGTTGGTGGTCGTCTTCGACTTGAAAGGGAACTAGGGCAGTCCAACAGCTGACCAGTGGCGCAGCGGGCAAAAGCGTGTCTGTATCAGCGTAGAATTCTCATGCTGCAGCTTCGAACCCCGCAGGTTTTTTTTCCGCGAGTAAGGAACGGAAGATGATGATGATGATGAAAAAGGAGAATGACAATTTTATCTTAGTTTGATGACTCCGTGTGTATTCGAGGTATTTACGTTTTTTTCACATTCGATCTAAGAAAGCTTAAAACTTTATGTTTAAAGTGGAATGGTACTTCTAAGTTATTTACTTTTACCGCTGCAACATGGTCAAAACAGCAAAACTCTTGGTGCTGTATAGAGAGTCTTGGCAGTTCCGCCAAGTTTTACTAACTTGCAGCGAGGAACTACCATTCCTCTCAATATTCTACACTTCCATATATATATATATATATATATATATATATATATATATATATATATATATATATATATATATATATATATTGGAAGGTAAGAACTATTTTGAATCTAAATCTCTTTTATATTGATGCATTGCTATAAGGTATATAACTTATGTTTTAGTCCAAGAGAATGATATATATTGGATGTTCTAGAATTTAGCGGTGGACGTTTTTAGCTTTATGCATGCATAGCACAAGGGCAAAACATGTTATAACCATAAACATATTAAAGTATTAAACACAGAATGATAATTGCCTTGTAAAACCCACATCAATTTGTATAAATCACATACAAATGTACAGATAGATTTGTAATCCAGTATGGAAAAATATACGTTTTATTTTATCCTCAAAAAATCAAGCAGGTTAGTTAGACACGATCTCCTTTCCTAAAACCATGCTGACTGTCTCCCAGGATATTGTTACCATATATGTAATTTTCCATTTTAGATCTTATTATAGTTTCCATAAGTTTACATATAATAGAAGTTAGACTTATTGGTTTGTAGTTACCTGGTTCGGTTTTGTCTCCCTTTTGTGGATCGGTATTACGTTTGCAATTTTCTAGTCTGTCGGTACAACCCTGTGTCAAGAGACTGTTGCATGATCTTGGTTAGCGGTTTGTAAATAACTTCTTTAATTTCTTTGAGTACTATTGGGAGGATCTCATCCGGCCCAGGGGATTTGTTTATTTTAAGAGCTCCTAGTCCCTTTAACACTTCTGCCTCTGTTATGCTAAAGTTATTTAAAACTGGATAGGAACAGGTCGACATGTGGGGCATGTTGTCTGTGACCTCCTTTGTAAAACCTGTGAAAGGTAATCATTTAATATATTTGCTATTTTTTTCTTCGTCTATGATTTTGCCATTTGTGTCTCTTAGACATTTAACCTCCTCTTTGAATGTTCTCTTGCTGTTATAATATTGGAAAAAAACATTTTGGAATTGGTTTTAACCCCTTAGCAATATTGATTTATATCTCTCTTGGCCTTTCTAACTTCCTTTTTGACTTGTGTTTGCAGTTCCAAGTACTCTTTCTGTGTACTTTGTTTTGGTCCCTTTTAAACGCTCTGTAAAGTGCCTTTTTTCACTGAATATTTTTTTAATTGATCTATTAAACCATTTTGGCCATTTTGTTTTAGATTTAGATTTGTCTACTTTTGGGATGTAATTGTTTTGTGCCTCTAGTACTACATTTTTAAAAACAGGCATCCTTTTTCTGTGGATGTTTTCTCTATTTTACTCCAATTTACTTCTGTTAGTCTCTGTTTCATACGTTCATAGTTTGCTTTTCTAAAATTGTAAGCCTTAGCTTTAGTCATTACTTTTGGGGTTTAAAACACTTCAAATGAGAATATGTTGTGGTCTGAGTTTGCCAGTGGCTCTCTGACCTCTGTTTTAGTTATTCTGTCTTCGTTATTTGAAAATACTAAATCAAGGCATGCCTCCCCTCTAGTCAGTGCCTTGACAAATTGCGTCAGGAAGCAGTCATTTGTCATTTCCACCATTTCAATTTCATCCGTCGTGCTCCCCACCGGCTTTTCCCATTTTATATGGGGAAGTTGAAATCCCCATTAGTATGGTTTCTCCTTTTCTACACGCATTTCTAATGTCATTGTATAACAGATTATTTTGCTCAGCGTCTGAATTTGGTGGTCTAATAATGCTCCTATTATTATGCCCTTCGAATTTTTGGCCATTATTCTGACCCATATTGATTCAGTGTTGTTTTCTTTGTCCAGATTTAACACCTGGGCTTCAAGACTATTTCTTATGCATAGCGCTACCCCTCCACCTCTTTCCTATACAGTGTGTACCCACTAATATTATATTCGTCTCCATCACTCTCAGACAACCAAGTTTCTGTAACACCTCTCACATCGTAGTTACTTGTTAGGATTTTACATGGTTTTTTTCAGAAATGGCTATTGAAGATATCTCTAAATGAACAGGAAGCTATTTGAAGATATCTTCAAATGATTTGCAGATATACAGTATTTAAATAATATGTGGATTTGGCTAGCATGGTGCGCCAAACTGTAAATTAGAGATATCTTAAAATGAGGGTGTGGAAGGGTGGTGGGTAATTCACTGACACACGGAGACACAGGTGATTTTGACAGCACCACACAGGTGCCCAGTTTTATTTAAGTGGGGCAGTTCCACGTTCTGGCCCGCAGAGGGGCTGTTGTCTGTGGTCTGCCTATCAACAATGATAGACAGAACCACAGAGATACCAGGGATGGTACCTTTCTAAATTAGATGTGCACTCGCAGGTGCTCAAACACAAAAATAAGCAAAAGGAGAAAAGAACCAGGAAAATAAAACACATTAATCAAAACTACAAACAAAGGTGCTGCACTCGGCAGCTTCACCCCGACCGTCGCTACCCGCACGGTCCGGGTCTCCGCCCTACCCTCGCCGCTCCCTCAGACTGCTAAAACAAATACTGATGGGGTCTGCCCACGGTTTCCCTGCTAACCCTGTTTCCTTTCCTTTCTTTTCTTTTTCTTTTTATTTCTTTTGGGTTTTCCTCCCGGCCGTGCTCGGGATCAGTGCGTCCGCCGTCCGTTTTCTCTCAAAAGGGCAGACCTGAGGGAACAGCAGAATGTTATTTTATAGGGCTAGCAATCCCCAAGACCCGCCGCTCAGCCATTCAGAGAGAGGAAAGCCCGCACACACTCTCCCACCTCTCCGTGTCACTGCCATGACTGACAGGCGAATATTGACGGGCTGCTGCCCTCTTCCTGCAGCACTTGAACACATCAGAAGAGTCAGTACAGGTCTCCCCTGTTACAGAGGGTTTTAAAGATATCTGTAAATCATTTGAAGGTATCTTCAAATAGCTTCCTGTTCATTTAGAGATACCTGTAAATCATTTAGAGATATCTCTAAATAACTTCCTGTTCATTTGAAGATATCTTTAAATAGACAGGAAGTCCATTGAAAACATAGAGCATTTTCACTGGAAGTTATTTTGAGATATCTCTAAATGAACAGGTTATTTGAAGATATCTTCAAATGATTGAGATATCTCTAAATGAACAAGTTATTTGAAGATATCTTTAAATGATTTAGAGATATCTTTAAATGATTTAGAGATCTCTTTAAATGAACAGGATGTTATTTAGAGATATCTAAATGATTTAGAGATATCTGAAAAGTATTGCATTTTAGATATCTCATTTAAAGCTCCATTTAAAGATATCTGTAAATCATTTTGAAATATCTCTAAATGTATTTTAGATATCTGGAAATGATTTAGAGATCTTCAAATATTTAGAGATATCTATAAATTAATTTGAGATATCTCTAAGTGGCAATTTGGCTTGACATAGCACTCGGCTCACGTCTGTTACATAGCACGGAGGATCACTGAGGATTACAAATACCACCCGACAGAGGACCAACGCGGTGGAACAACACATACAACACGGACCCGGTCACAGTGAGTACGGCGTGTTGTTTTTGTTCCTGGATGTGTTGTGGTGCGGGACTGGTGCTTATTTTTAAGAAACCCTGGCTGAAGCCAAGGGGGTAGCGGGACGGTAACGAAAAGCACATCATACAGGGCATTTTAAGTGGGGCTAACCACAGCAGGAGTTATATCCATAGAGAGAGGAACCCTGTAAGAAAAGACATAATATAGAATTACAAACAGAACTCTGACTGTGTTCATTATAGTACTTATTAACTGTGAAGAACTTCTGTGTGTTTAATTTGTTTTAGTTTGGAACTATTAAAGAAACTTATTACTTGCAATTACTGTCTGGATCACACTTGTCTGCACTACAATACAGACACCTTAGCCAGGTCCCAAACTACGTGAACGCACTTGTTTCACAATATATATATATATATATATATATATATATATATATATATATATATATATATATATATATATATATATACAGTACTGTGCAAAAGTTTTAGGCAGGTGTGAAAAATGCTGTAAAGTAAGAATGCTTTCAAAAATAGACATGTTAATAGATTACATTTATCAATTAACTAAATGCAAAGTGAGTGAACAGAAGAAAAATCTAAATCAAATCCATATTTGGTGTGACCACCCTTTGCCTTCAAAACAGCATCAAGCATCAATTCTTCTAGGTACACTTGCACACAATTTTGAAGGAACTCGACAGGTAAGTTGGCCCAAACATCTTGGAGAACTAACCACAGTTCTTCTGTGGATTTAGGCAGCCTCAGTTGCTTCTCTTTCTTCATGTAATCCCAGACAGACTCGATGATGTTGAGATCAGCTCTGTGGGGCCATACCATCACTTCAGGACTCCTTGTTCTTCTTTACGCTGAAGATAGTTCTTAATGACTTTTGCTGTATGTTTGGGGTTGTTGTCATGCTGCAGAATAAATTTGGGGCCAATCAGATGCCTTCCTGATGGTATTGCATGATGGATAAGTATCTGCCTGTACTTCTCAGCATTGAGGAGACCATTAATTCTGACCAAATCCCCAACTCCATTTGCAGAAATGCAGCCCCAAACTTGCAAGGAACCTCCACCATGCTTCACTGTTGCCTGCAGACACTCATTCGTGTACGCTCTCCAGCCCTTCGCCGAACAAACTGCCTTCTGCTACAGCCAAATATTTAAAATTTTGACTCATCAGTCCAGAGCACCTGCTGCCATTTTTCTGCACCCCAGTTCCTGTGTTTTCGTGCATAGTTGAGTCGCTTGGCCTTGTTTCCACGTCGGAGGTATGGCTTTTTGGTCGTAAGTCTTCCATGAAGGCCACTTCTGACCAGACTTCTCCGGACAGTAGATGGGTGTACCAGGGTCCCACTGTTTACTGCCAGTTCTGAGCTGATGGCACTGCTGGACATCTTCCGATTGCGAAGGGAAGTAAGCATGATGTGTCTTTCATCTGCTGCAGTAAGTTTCCTTGGCCGACCACTGCGTCTACGGTCCTCAACGTTGCCCGTTTCTTTGTGCTTCTTCAAAGAGCTTGGACAGCACATCTGGAAACCCCTGTCTGCCTTGAAATTTCTGCCTGGGAGAGACCTTGCTGATGCAGTATAACTACCTTGTGTCTTGTTGCTGTGCTCAGTCTTGCCATGGTGTATGACTTTTGACAGTAAACTGTCTTCAGCAACCTCACCTTGTTAGCTGAGTTTGGCTGTTCCTCACCCAGTTTTATTCCTCCTACACAGCTGTTTCAACCTACATGTGTTTCAACCTACATATTGAATTGATGATCATTAGCACCTGTTTGGTATAATTGTTTAATCATACACCTGACTATATGCCTACAAAATCCCTGACTTTGTGCAAGTGTACCTAGAAGAATTGATGCTGTTTTGAAGGCAAAGGGTGGTCACACCAAATATGGATTTGATTTAGATTTTTCTTCTGTTCACTCACTTTGCATTTAGTTAATTGATAAATATAATCTATTAACATGTCTATTTTTGAAAGCATTCTTACTTTACAGCATTTTTCACACCTGCCTAAAACTTGTGCACAGTACTGTATATATATATATATATATATATATATATATATATATATATATATATATATATATATATACACAGTGTATATATATATATACACAGTGTGTATATATATATATATATATATATATATATATATATATATATATATATATATATATATATATAGCAACGTGGGGTGTTATTTACCACAGTACTCAGCAGGTCTTTCACAGCGGTCCTCTAGTGTGGCGTTGCAATTACACTCAGACAACAAAAATAAGGTCTAAACAGGGCAGGACCTGTGTGTTTATTAGTTTTACTGTGTCCTGTCAAAGGGACACAGAGTCACAAATTTTTTAAACAAAATTTACAAAACAATAAAACTCTATCTCCTTTTTTGGAGAACTTACTAATACAACAGCCGTTTACCCTAACTGTCACCCAGGCAGCTAAGCTGCTTGCTGGTTTCCAAAACAAACTCAAACAGATACACACACCCTACAATAGTTGTCGTTATTACTGTTATTAATTTTCCTCCACTCCAGTCTCCTCTGTTGTTCACAGACATTAGCCCCACATTGCCAGAGAACCCCTTAGGTAGGGCGTTTAAATACTCATCATTAATTATGCACAGGTGCAACCCATTCTCCTGTAATCTAGCCACTCAAAGCCCCTTGGGAAATGCAGTCTTTTAGCCCGCCGCCATTATCTCCCTGAACTACATTTCTTCTCTCAGTGGTCAGAAAGGGTATATGTTTCTTTCCAGGCGTGGCCCTATGTACCTCCCTCCATCACTTTACCCCACACTTTATCACTATATATATATATATATATATATATATATTAGTCACAATCTCAAGGACAAAAGGGTAAATGCCATACAGTTATGCCTCCTTTTCCCCTTGGACACTCTAGCTAATAACAGCAAACTTTTACCATACTGTAGGTATGCTTACATCCCGTACATTTCATTTATTTTATTTATGTTTTGGCTCATTTTTGTTAGTAATAAAATATTGTTAATTGTACTGCATCAATTTGTTAATTTTACCTTTTGCTCTACTGTGTAGTGATTGCACACTCATACCAATAGAGTAATTTAAAATCTTATTACGTGTACACTACTGTATGTATTAGCCTCCTATTTCTTTCTATGTGTTTCTGGATATATCGAGCACTGTTTATAATATTTGTGGCCCACAACAAAACAAGAATTTAGTTTTACAGTAATTAACTTTTTTCTTTGCATCTTGCTATATTGCCCCTCCCCTCTCCCCCACACCCATTATGTGTATGTTTAAATGTTTTGTTGAAGTAATGATCCCTACTAATACTTAATCAAAAACTATTTAGTCTAGAGTGGTGAAACACATAAAAAAGATTACTGCACAAGTCTACACATACCTTATTTGCAAATCGATCTCCTCCTTTTCCCTTTATTGGTATGACGGTGAAATAGAGGGTCTTCTTGAGTAAAATATATTGGCACCATGGAGACCCAAAAGTATCAGCCGTTTTATTTGGATCAAGCACAATTGTCTCGAGTAAAATTAGAAAACACTAATGTTATTCTACACCTACATGGACTCAGACAGCCTCTCTCCCCGCCTTCCCATAAGTGGTGCGTTCATGCGTCCCCTCCAAGCGGTGTAGAATGACCAAATCTGATCTCAGCCCCTCCCAGTCCTGGTCATGCAGCTCTGTCACACAAAGAAACAGAAATAAACTGTGAATATCATATTATATGCTGTGGAACAGCAATGGCCAATGAGAGAGTCCAGTTCTCTCTAGTTCTCTTTAAAGCCTCACTTGTTAAAAGACTATGCATTATACACAGCAATTTTGAGATTTGGACATTCACTGGCCCTAACTGATCTTACTGAATTTTTGCTTTTCATCTCATCTGTGTTTTATCAGTTTTTCAGTTGAACGAATCTCTTTATCAGTTGACTGTTTTTAACAATTGATGAGTTGAAGAGAACAACAAAACTACTCCAGGATTTACGTTTTCTGCTTCATCCATTCAGAATATATCCAAATATTTAGTGAGCCATAAAAAAATGCAAAAGAACCGAACTGGAACTGAACCGTTTAAAAAATGACCAGTTCGTGGTTCGGCTGCTATTCCGTCTGGTGACCAAATAATGATCCCTGGCAATACACAGCAATGTGTAGAGCATGGGGTAAATAATAACTGTTTTTATTAATAGGCCTATATTCTAATCAAGTTGAATGCATGGATGCTTCTAGCTATTGCAAAGCATGGTGTTTCGTGTGTGGTTTGCTGTCATGCGTAACAGTTTTGTTATTTCTGTATTTATTTCTGATTAAATATTATGAGTCAAAACATTTAATATTATCGTCATTATTATTATACCTCTTTACTACCGAATACATTCAGATTTTGAATAAGACATTTAATGACAATGAATCTTTACAACTTTTCAGATTTGTGTTACTTTTTTAACATTTAACTCTAAATGTTGCATTAATGTAAAGTCTGTTCTCCCTGTCAGATCATAAGAACATAAGAAAGTTTACAAACGAGAGGAGGCCATTCGGCCCATCTTGCTGGTTTGGTTGTTAGTAGTTTATTGATAGCAGCTTCTTGAAGGATCCCAGGGTGTCAGCTTCAACAACATTACTGGGGAGTTGTAAAAGAATGCATGCATACAAGCCAATATATATATATATATATATATATATATATATATATATATATATATATATATATATATATACAGTGCCTTGCAAAAGTATTCAGACCCCTGACCAATTCTCTCATATTACTGAATTACAAATGGTACATTGAAATTTTGTTCTGTTTGAAATTTTATTTTAAAACAATGAAACTCAAAATCAATTATTGTAAGGTGACATTGGTTTTATGTTGGGAAATATTTTAAGAAAAATAAAAAACTGAAATATCTTGCTTGCATAAGTATTCAACCCCACACATTAATATTTGGTAGAGCCACCTTTCGCTGCAATAACAGCTTTAAGTCTTTTGGGGTAAGTATGTACCAGCTTTGCACACAGTGTCGGAGTGATTTTGGCCCATTCTTCTTGGCAGATTTGCTCCAGGTTGTTCAGGTTGGTTGGACAACGCTTGTGGACAGCAATTTTCAAATAGTGGATTGAGATCAGGACTTTGACTGGGCCACTGTAGGACATTCACCTTTTGTTCTTGAGCCACTCCAATGTTGCTTTGGCCTTGTGCTTGGGATCATTGTCCTGCTGAAAGGTGAATTTCCTCCCAAGCTTCAGTTTTTAGCGGACTGAAGCAGGTTCTCTTGCAGTATTTCCCTGTATTTTGCTCCATCCAATCTTCCTTCAATTTTAACAAGATGCCCAGTCCCTGCTGATGAGAAGCATCCCACAGCATGATGCTGCCACCACCATACTTCACTGTAGGGATGGTGTGGCATGGGCAGTGTTAGGTTTCGCCACACATGGCACTTTGAGTTTTGGCCAAAAGCTCTATCTTGGTCTCATCTGACCACAAAACCTTTTCCCACATCGCAGCTGGGTCACTCTCATGCTTTCCGGCAAACTCAGGCGTGCTTTCAGATGGTACTTTTGAGTAACGGCTTCTTTCTTGCCACCCTCCCATACAGGCCAGTGTTATGCAGAGCTCTTGATATGGTTGACTGGTGCACCATTACTCCACTCCCAGCCACTGAACTCTGTAGCTCCTTCAAAGTGATTGTTGGCCTCTCTGTGGCTTCTCTCACAAGTCTCCTTCTTGTTTGAGTTTTGAGGGACGGCCTTTTCTTGGCAGTGCCTGGGTGGTGTGATGCAGCTTCCACTTCCTGATTATTGATCCAACTGTGCTCACTGGGATATCCAAACACTTGGATATTATTTTGTACCCTTTCCCTAATCTATGCATTTGTATTACTTTATCTCTAACTTCTGTAGAATGCTCTTTGGTCTTCATTTTCCTTCAGATTCACAGCCTGACCAATGATCCTTCAACAGTGGGGTTTTATCCAGAAAATGTGACAGCAACTTTAATGGTTCACAGGTGGAGGCCAATGGTAAGGTAATTGTGTCCTCGTTAGGGCAATTTTTTCATCGGTGTAAACTGGGAGCTTCCACAGCACGGGTTGAATACTTATGCAAGCAAGATATTTCAGTTTTTATTTTTCTTAAAAATATTTCCCAACATAAAACCAATGTCACCTTACAATAATTGATTTTGAGTTTCAGTGTTTTAAAATAAAATATCAAACAGAACGAAATTTCAATGTACCATTTGTAATTCAGTAATATGAGAGAATTGGTCAGGGGTCTGAATACTTTTGCAAGGCACTGTATATCTCCAAATTACTAAGATATACATTTTCTATTAATTTATTTATGGTATTTCTAACAGTATTTTTGTTTTTATTTTATTAAATAGCACTTACAACATTTTCAGACATCTTTAGTAATAATCAATATATAATTTGATATTTTGTTCAACATTTCTATATTTGCAACAGAATTTTCAAGGAACACGTGTGATTGTTTTCTTACTTACATTTTTATTGCTTTTAAGTTTATGATTTATGTGAACCGGTTTGAACCGGTTTTCTTTTCAAATATAAAAAATATTATTATTTAAATACCCTTATTCACAAAGAGAAATAAGTCGTCAAACTAAGGTAAAATGGTTAATCTCTTTCTTCTTATTTTTCTTCTTTAAGTGTGGAGCCACTCTTGAAAAAGCAAAGCTAAACAACTGGACATCTACCAATCATGGCATTCCACATGTTGGTCAACATTAAACTAAAGCAGGGAATGCAAGCACTTTGACATCCATGTCATATATATTATGCAATTTACTATGTCTGCATGGCAACGCAGACATGCTATTCTAAGTCCGGGATCTTTATTATTATTATTATTATTATTATTATTATTATTATTATTATTATTATTCTACTTCTTATTCTCGTTTCCACCAAAACTTTCAAGTGCTTCTAGTCCTACAGTTTTGATGATATCGATGTAAATATTTACACTTAAGTAACTACAGTATGTGTGAGGTGTGCTATTGCTTTGTTTACGGATCCATTGAACAGATCATCTGTTATGGGGGATTTCTGTAAGCCTCATTGAAATCTATTGCGGAGACCCTGTGACTTCACGCATGCGCACCAGGAACGATTGACGTCACAATTCATGTCACCTGATTTGCTTTCAGTTACTCGCCTGTTTACTCAATGTGAAATTCTGTACATTTACAACAAAAATATAAAGGGTAACTTCGTTTGAATCACACAATCCAATGTATTGCATTCTTTAAGCTCAAGCTTAATTTCTATGCCCATGGTGACACAGAGTGGCCTTCGTGTTCTTAATATATTCAGCAAGCCATTGTGTTTCTATTCAGAGGACAACATATAAGAAAAACGTTGTTTTGAAAAGCACGTTTGTGTAATTAGCAGGGATCCTACAAATCCGTTTGCAACGGAATAACACGGAAAAACACGAATTTGCATTTTTGCAGAGAATCTTTTTTACATTTTGTGAAAAATGCACAAACCCCACTGATAGAATTTGTTTTAAATGTTTTGCACTGTCACTTCTGCAATTTGTGGTGTGACACACCGGGTAAGTCTGCCACTTGCAGGACCGTTTCCACTGTCTATTTGGTGTAAGACAGAATCACAGGACCACAGAAATGAAATAAAACAGTACGGTGCCTGTATATTTATTTGAACCAAACAAAACAAAACTAAACAATATCTATCTCCGTGTGGAGATCTGACTTCACTCTCCCCTTTATCTATCTTATCCACTGGGTAGCTAAGCTACTTACCAGTTTTAAGCCTGTTCCACCGTATTTCTTTCTGTCTTTTCCTTAACTTCTCCTTTCTCCACAAAGTCTAACCGTAACCACCATAAGCCTCCCCAGCTCGACCCTGAACAAAGGAGATAATTTCCTTTATTGTCAACCAGTCCAGCCACTTACAAAACTAACACCTCTTAAACACCTGCAGCTGTGCTGGTTTACATTTCAATTAAACCCTATGTACTCCTGGCCCTTGTAGTTTTTTTGGTGGCTGCCATTTTTGTAGGCCCTATTAACTACAACTCCAGCATTGTCTCTTGGGAGATGTAGTCTTTCCCTGCTCAATCCGGCACTTTCCAGTGCCCCGGTCCTGTATACCATAATATGCTAGGACCCACATATTTACCATTCGTGACCAGCTCACGTCTATGGTCACAGTGGATAAATAAATGTCATTTGTTTAAGCAGATTATCTTTATCTATTACAATGACTTAGATGAAGATCTAATAACATTTTAGGTTTGAAATATGTGAAAATCCTAAGGGGTTCACAAACTTTTTCTTGGCACTACATGTATCCATCCATCCATTATCATTAACCGCTTACTCCTTTACAGGGTCGTGGTGAGCCGGAGCCTAACCCGGCATACACAGGGCGCAAGGCGAGACTACACACTGGACGGGACGCCAGTCCATCGCAGGGCACCACAGACACACTCACTCACACAGAGGGCAATTTAGAGTGAACAATCCACCTAGCCAGCATGTCTTTGGACTGTGGGAGGAAACCGGTGTACCCGGAGAAAACCCATGCGAACACGGGGAGAACATGCAAACTCCACACAGACACTACCCTAGGCCGGATTTGAACCCAGAACCCTGGCGCTGTGAGGCAGCAGTGCTAACCACTACACCACCGTGCCGCACCTATATTAGAGGTGTAACAATTCATTGGCATACACTGTGTATCAATACAGACTAGGTTCGGTTCAATCGATATGCATTCATTCATTCATACCGATACAAATGCACTGTAACTCATTAAATAGCAATGTTCATTTTGTCAACAATATTGGTGAAAATGTTCATCAACGAAGGTTTTTTTTTTGTTTTAGTCAATGATGACTAGAATGGACAAAAATGATTAAGAATGATGATGACTATGACAATGAGATTCTTGGATCAATAAGCTACTAACAACCAAACGAGCAAGATGGGCCGAATGGCCTCCTCTCATTTGTAAACTTTCTTATGTTCTTATATGTTCTTATGACACTGCAAAGTGTTTTTGAATGATGGACTGAAACGAGACGAAATCTAGTTTGACTAAAAATGCAGACGAAAATCAATTGGTCATTTTTTTCTCTACGAGTTTCCTGGTTGGCTCATTGGCTGCCTTATTGAAAATTATTGATGGAATAAAATGTCAATGCTTTAAATTAGTTAGTGGGTGGGCTGTGATGCGCCACGTCGCTGGCTGCAGTTACAGAAATACTTTCCACTGGGAGAAAAAAAGGCTGAATTTTTACATTTCAACAAAGGTAAATTTACTATCAAAGTCTCAGTTTATGTGCTATAGTTCTAAATTCTACTACTAACATGAGCTTGTGAAAAAAAAAAAAAAATATGCATACCTAGTGTGACATGCATCCAGTATTCCGCCCTATATCCATTGAAACTTAACATTCTAAACAAAACATTTAAAAGCACATCAACAAATGTTCTTTTTTCAATTCCAAATCTCAATTTAAGCCTCAATTTAAGTTCTTTATTTTTTATTTAAAAATAAATATATTTTGCTTGGAGCGATGAAAAAAAGAATCCAAGTTAGAAGCAACAATTCTGTGAATGTTGGGCCCCAGCACCTTTCCAATTGTGTCTATTTCCTTGATGCTTGACAAGGTTGCCCCAATTGCTTCTCCTAACTTGGGCTTTTGTGTTTGATATCACCCCTTTAAACGGCTGTTGCATTTTTCTAACTTGTTTTTTTACATTGACAATGTTTTTGTTATAGATATCACTTCTTTTTTTTACTTCATGAAATAATGAATAAAGCGAGGGAAAGATGCGAGAATGTGTATGGTAAATAGACAATAAATAAATGCGAGAATGTATATGGTAAATAGACAGACAGACAAGTAGACAAGTAGAGTAATATAAGAGAAATGAGAAAAGATTAGAAAGTAAAATAATGGTAGAATGGACTGTTGGACAGTATTGAAAGTGTTAACATTGTATTCATGTAGTTGCATCAGTGGTGAAAACAATATGTCTATTTTGGTAGATATTGATATTTATGTAGGTACAAAACTACAATGTTATGAATGTATCAAAAGGTACATATGCATGTCCGTGCTAAAGGGTAAGTATACTAACACATTTAATGCTGGAAAAAACATTTTCTCCTTGATATAGTGGTGTTATGAACTTAGGCTAAGGCATGTGTAAAGCATTAGATCTCTTCATAAAAGGCCATATACATGTCGTTTGCATTTCTTGGCCATGGTTTGACTTCAATAAGTGCATCATTTGCATGCACCCATTTTCCAGTAGCAGCCACAACAAGAACAGACACATAGTGTCCTGAAGTAACACCCTGTCCTTGGTGTATGATAATGGAAGCTAATTGGTAATTCCTGTTGTCCACAGTAATTGTGCTCTTCTGCACAGCAGTAAAATTAGCATTGTGTCACTTTGTAACGGTCCCATCTGGTTTGGTTTCCCAAAGCATAAGTTGGACTGCAATCATTCTTCCTGCTGATTGAATAAGTTAACCCTTTGCGGTCCTATGTCGGACCTGGTCTGACATTGCAATTTTCCCTTTCGGTCCAATGTCAGACATCATCAAAAGACGCAAAAACAGGTCTCCAAGCCAAGAAAACCATTCAATGGCCAAGTGAGATCGATAGGAGCCTAGAGAAGCCGAAAAAGGGCGTATCTCATGAATACAGATAACACAGACATAAACAAACAAGATAGCTGCTTCTGCATCCAGCTCAAAGAATATCACAGACATTTGCAGAGCTTTTTTAGATGTAAATAAAATAATGAATTGGATCGCATTATTGAGGAGTTTGGTGATAAAACGAGTGATCAGGAGATGATTTATCAGTATGCACTACTATCAAGAGGTATGTGAAAAAAACAGCAAACGAGGGGTGGGGCGGGGCTGGAGATGCAGTACTGAGTGTCCTTTTGATATGTCGTGTCTTGTAAACCAGTTTTACTGTGAAAAAAATACTTTTAAACAGCACGTCTAAAATAAACTGCGTGTGAAAATAAATTGGACCTGACGCACCTGAGACACACTGAATAAATGGACCGCTAAGGGTTAACATTTCACGATTGGAGAAGTTTTGCATTACCTACATTTGCTACCAGGAATCATTGCCCATTTGTCATTTCTATAAATGAGTTCTTCCAAACACATGGAATCTGTACCAGCAGGTACATGTAGAGGATAAACATGCAACACCTCTCGGTTTGATGAGGAGTAGTTACATCTAGTACATAGAATGTCATGACTTATTGTGACTGAAACCATGCGAGATACTTCAGGACAAATTTCAGACAATTTGGTGAGAAACTCTGCAACATGTTGCTGCTCACCTCTATATAAAGGTTCTCCTAAGAAAAGACAAATATCCACAGTAGTTAGAGACGCAGTGGATCGCATAAGTGATCCTATTTGTGAACAAAGCTCCTGATAGCCTCTTGTTGACTGTGTTCTAATGAATCCTTCAGAGTTTACAAGTGAAGAAGGCACTGCAATGTTGCATTTGTATCACATGAGGTGAAATTGGGGTTGCTCAAGCCTCTGAATGGATGTGTAAGTGCAAGTGTTCTCTTAGAAGATTGAGGCTTTTGCTGTTCCTGAACATGAATTATGGCTTGGTGAATGAAATGCACACAATCTTTTACCTTGTGTCCATTGTGCGTGTTAGTCTCCTTCAAGCTTATGATAAATCCCTCTGAGCCAATGGTAGTCTTCAACTGCAGTTTGACATGCATAAATGCAGGTGGGGGTCAAAGTTGATAAGGTGGATTCCGCTTAAGGAATTAACTGCGGAAAGTGCAACAAAACTTTGTCCATAGGAGAAAATGGAGTTACCAAGATCCATCATAACTGTTTTAGAGTCATACCCTGGCATTTGTGAATGGTGATTGCATGAGCACCAATGACTGGGAACTGCTCTCGAACAATGTAGACTCTATCCATGATTTCAAACTTTGAGCGTAAACGTTGAAAGGTATAGGTGACTCCATTGTTAAATTTGATGGTTATGGTTTTGAGCATACTTGTGTTTTCCAGATAGTAGGAAGCAGCTTGAAGCTTCCCTATTGCCCCATTGATGAGACCAGTGGCAATGTCAATGTTCTTGCAATTTGCTTAATACAAATGCAAATGTGATACATTTACTACCAAACTAAATACTAATGCAAATATGTGACAAATGCTAAATGGACTTCAAATACTTTCCCATACAACAAATGTTAATGTATTAACATGAATTTGGCAGAGGCCTTTATCCAAGGTGAAATACAAAACAGTTTATATAATAACAACATAAACACAGTAATCACGTAGTTCATAATAATTAACAGGTATGTACCAATATAGGAAGCAAGTTACATAAAACAGTGTTTCCCAATCTTGGTCCTGAGGATCCATTGTTGGTTGATTTTTGTTCCAGCTGAGATTTAAATTACGAATTGAACCCTCAATTGAATTAATAAAATGTCTAATCACAGCATTTGAATTATTTGTAGCTGTTAAATGGCTGGCTGTACAGGCCTCAATTAGTACTAATCTAGGACTACCTAATGTTAACTCAGGTAAGGTAGTCCAAGATTAGTGCTGATCAGGGTTTGTGAAAGCAGCCAAAAGAGTTGGATATTTCAAGTTATTTGTAACATTGCATTAAGTCACTAATTGTTAGTTCAATTGGGGGATCAATTTAATAATTGAGAACTCAGTTGGAACACAAACAGAGTAGACACAGTGGGCCTGCAGGACCAGGTTTGTGAAAAACGGACATAAATGATGAGATATATGTATATATTTATATATGTGTGCATTGCACAATTATTCTTTTTAGTTGTTTTGATTGTTATGTTTAATAAACATGAAGTTCTCAAAAGTGTCCTTTAGTTTGCATCTTTCAGGTTGATCAACTTTACCAGCAATACTGAAAAGTCTCTCTACTTTATTATGAGCTCTATTATTGAAAAGTATTTAAATGCATTTGAAATTGAAATATTTTTGAAGCTTTCGCATTATCTAAAATTCAAATCTAAATTCTTATATTTCAGAATATACAAATACCAAGTCAAGTGCAAATAGTTCAGCAGATTGCATTTAAATTACTATTATTTTTTTTTTTTAGCAGATGCCCTTATCCAGGGCAACTTACAATTTTCACAATTATATCACATTATGTTTACATACAATTAGCCATTTATCCAGTTTATGTTGACTCAGAAATGTCTTCATCTAGACAATGTGGGGAAGCTATAAAAAAGGCTAACAAGATGCTTGGATATATTGTGAGAAGTGTTGAATTTAAATCAAGGGAAGTAATGTTAAAACTCTACAATGCATTAGTAAGACCTCACCTAGAATATTGTGTTCAGATCTGGTCACCTCGTTACAAAAAGGATATTGCTGCTCTAGAAAGAGTGCAAAGAAGAGCAACCAGAATTATCCCGGGTTTAAAAGGCATGTCGTATGCAGACAGGCTAAAAGAATTGAATCTATTCAGTCTTGAACAAAGAAGACTACGCGGTGATCTGATTCAAACATTCAAAATCCTAAAAGGTATAGACAATGTCAACCCAGGGGACTTCTTTGATCTGAAAAAAGAAACAAGGACCAGGGGTCACAAATGGAGATTAGATAAAGGGGCATTGAGAACAGAAAATAGGAGGCACTTTTTTACACAAAGAATTGTGAGGGTCTGGAACCAACTCCCCAGTAATGTTGTTGAAGCTGACACCCTGGGATCCTTCAAGAAGCTGCTTGATGAGATTCTGGGATCAATAAGCTACTAACAACCAAACGAGCAAGATGGGCTGAATGGCCTCCTCTCGTTTGTAAACTTTCTTATGTTCTTATGTTCTTACTTTGGGGTAACTCTGGGGTACTTTGGGGTAACTCTGGGGTAACTATGGGGTACTTTGTGGAAACTCTGGGGCACTTTGGGGTAACTCTGGGGTACTTTGGGATAACTCTGGGGTACTTTCGGGTAACTCTGGGAAACTCTGGAAACTGGGTTAACTCTGGGGTACTTTGGAGTAACTCTGGGGTAGCTCTGGGTTACTTTGGGGTAACTCTGGGGTACTTTGGGGTAACTCTGGGGTACTTTGGGGTAACTCTGGGAAACTCTGTAAACTGGGTTAACTCTGGGGTACTTTGGAGTAACTCTGGGGTAGCCCTGGGTTACTGGGGTAACTGGGGTACTATGTGGTAACTCTGTGGTACTTTGTGGTAACTCTGGGGTACTTTGTTGTAACTCTGGGGTACTTTGGGGTAACTCTGGGTTACTTTGGGGTAACTCTGGGTTAACTCTGGGGTACTTTGTGGTAATAATGGGGTAACTCTGGGGTACTTTGGGGTAACTCTGGGGTAACTCTGGGGTACTTTGGGGTAACTCTGGGGTACTTTGGGGTAACTCTGGGGTAGTTTGGGTTAACTCTGGGCTTAACTCTGGGGCAACTCTGTGGCAACTCTGGGGTAACTCTGGGGTAACTCTGGGGTTCTTTGGGGTAACTCTGTGGTACTTGGGGGTAACTGTGGAAACTCTGGGGTACTTTGGGGTAACTCTTTAGTAACTCTTGGGTACTTTGGGGGTAACTCTGGGGTACTGTGGGGTAACTTTGGGGTACTTTGGGGTAACTCTGGGTTAACTCTGGGGCAACTCTGGGGTAACTCTAGGGTACGTTGGGGTAACTCTGGGGTACTTGGGGGTAACTTCGGGTAACTCTGGGGTTAGAACTTGAAGCTACTGCACTAACAAGTAACTTCGATGTGATAGGTGTTACAGAAACTTGGTTGTCTTAGAGTGATGGAGCAGAATATAATATTAGTGGGTGCACACTATATAGGAAAGACAGGCAGGACAGAAGAGGAGGAGGGTAGCGCTATACATAAGAAATAGTCTTGAAGCCCAGGTGTTAAATCAGGACAAAGAAAACAATGCAGAATCAATATGGGTCAGAATAATGGACACAAATTCAAAGGGCATAATAATAGGAGAATGGTATAGACTTTGTGGAAACTCTGGGGCACTTTGGGGTAACTCTGGGGTACTTTGGGATAACTCTGGGGTACTTTTGGGTAACTCTGGGAAACTGGAAACTGGGTTAACTCTGGGGTACTTTGGAGTAACTCTGGGGTAACTCTGGGGTACTTTGGGGTAACTCTGTGGTACTTTGGGGAAATTCTGGAGTAACTCTGGGGTTTTTTGGTGTAACTCTGGAGTAACTCTGGGTTAGTTTGGGGTAACTCTGGGGTAACTTTGTTAATTTGTGGTATCTCTGGGATAACTCTGGGGTACTTTGGGGTAACCCTGTGGTAGTTTGGGGTAATTCTGGAGTAACTCTGGGGTACTTTGTGGTAACTATGGGGTAAATCTGGTGTAACTTTGGGGTACTTTGTGGTAACTCTGGGGTACTTTGGGGTAACTCTGGGGTAACTCTGGGGTACTTTGGGGTAACTCTGGGGTACTTTGGGGTAACTTTGGGGTAACTCTGGTGTAGTTTGGGGTAACTCTGGGGTAACTCTGGGGTACTTTGTGGTAACCACAAACCACAGAGTTACCCAAAGTACAGAATTACAAAGTTCTAGAGTTACCAAAGTACCGAGTTACCACAGGTTACTAGTTATCCTCATTGCTATTAACACATGTTTAAAACAAGTTTTGTTATTGTAACATTGGGGTAAATCTGGGGTAACTTGGCTACTTTGGGTTAACTCTGGGGTAACTCTGGGGTACTTTGGGGTAACTCTGGGGTACTTTGGGGTAACACTGGGGTACTTTGGGTTACCTCTGAGGCAACTCTGGGGTAATGCTGGGGTACTTTGGGGTAACTGGAGTACTTTGGGGTAACTGGGGTTTTGGGGTAACTCTGGAGTAACTGTGGGGTAACTGTAGGGTACTTTGGGGTAACTCTGGGGTAACTCTGGTGTAACTCTGGGGTACTTTGGGGGTAACTCTGGGGTAACTCTGGGGTACTGTGTGGTAATTCTGGGGTAATTTGGAGTAACTCTGGGGTAACTCTGGGGCTTTTGGGGTAATCTGGAGTAACTCTGGGGTACTTTGGGGTAACTCTTGGGTACTTTGGGGTAACTCTGGGGCACTTTGGGGTAACTCTGGGGTACTTTGGGGTAACACTGGGGTACTTTGGGGTAACTGGGGCAACTCTGGTAACTCTGGGGTACTTTTGCTGTTACTCTGGGTTAACTCTTGGGTACTTGGGGTAATTCTGTAGTAACTCAGGGGTACTTTGGGGTACTGGGTTAACTCTGGTACTTTGTGGTAACTCTGGGGTACTTTGGGGTAACTGGGGCAACTCTGGGGTACTTTGCAGTAATTCTGGGGTACTTTGTGGTAACAATGGGGTAACTCTGGGGTACTTTGGGGTAACTCTAGGGTACTTTGGTGTAACTTTGGGGTACTGTGGGGTAACTCTGGGGTACTTTGGGGTAACTCTGGGGTACTTTGGGATAACTCTGGGGTACTTTGGGGTAACATTGGGGTACTGTGGGGTAACTCTGGGGTACTTTGGGGTAACTCTGGATTACTTTGGGGTAACTCTGGGGTACTTTGGGGTAACTCTGGGGTAACTGGGGTTTTGGTGTAACTCTGGGGTAGTTTGGGGTAACTGGGGTAACTCTAGGGCACTTTGTGGTAAGTTTGGGGTAACTCTGGGGTACTTTGGGGTAACTCTGGGGCAACTCTGCGGTAACTCTGGGGTAACTCTGGGGTACTTTGATGTAACAATGGGGTAACTCTGGGGTACTTTGGGGTAATTCTGAGGTACTTTGGTGTAACTCTGGGGTACTGTGGGGTAACTCTGGGGTACTTTGGGGTAACTGGGGTAACTCTGGTGTACTTTGGGGTAACTCTGGAGTAACTCTCGGGTTCTTTGGGTTAAGTCTTGGGTACTTTGGGTAACTCTGGGGTACATAGGAGTACTTTGGGGTAACTCTGGTAACTCTGGGGGACTTTGGGGTAACTGGAGTAACTCTGTGGTACTTTGGGGTAACTCTGGGGTGCTTTGGGTTAACTCTGGGGTAACTCTGGGGCACTTTGGGGTAACTCTGGGGTACTTTGGGGTAACACTGGGGTACTTTGGGGTAACTGGGGCAACTGTGGTAACTCTGGGGTACTTTTTCTGTAACTCTGGGTTAACTCTGGGGTACTTTGGGGTAATTCTGGAGTAACTCTGGGGTACTTTGGGGTAACTCTGTTGTACTTTGGGTAACTTTGGGGTAAATCTGGGGTAACTCTGGGTACTTTGGGTTAACTCTGGGGTAACTCTGGGGTACTTTGGGGTAACTCTGGGGTACTTTGGGGTAACACTGGGGTACTTTGGGTTACCTCTGAGTCATCTCTGGGGTAACTCTGGGGTACTTTTCTGTAACTCTGGGTTAACTCTGGGGTACTTTGGGGTAATTCTGGGGTAACTCTGGGGTACTTTGGGGTAACTCTGGGGGTACTTTGGGGTAACACTGGGGTACTTTGGGTTACCTCTGAGGCAACTCTGGGGTAATGCTGGGGTACTTTGGGGTAACTGGAGTACTTTGGGGTAACTCTGGGGTACTTTGGGGTAACTCTGGGGTAGCTCTGGGGTACTTTGGGGTAACTCTAGGGTACTTTGGGGTAACTCTGGGGTACTTTGGGGTAACTCTGGGGCAATTCTGGGGTAACACTGGGGTACTTTGGGGTAACTGGGGTACTTTGGGGTAACTCTGGAGTACTTTGGGGTAACTCTGTGGTAACTCTGGGGTACTTTGGGGTAACTGTGCTACTTTGGGGTAACTCTGGGGTACTTTGGGGTAACTCTTGGTACTTTGGGGTAATTCTGGAGTAACTCTGGGGTACTTTGGGGTAACTCTGTTGTACTTTGGGTAACTTTGGGGTAATTTTGTAGTAACTCTGGGGTACTTTGGGGTAACTATGGGGTAAATCTGGTGTAACTCTGGGGTACTTTGTGGTAACTCTGGGGTACTTTGGGGTACTGGGGTAACTCTGGGGTAACTCTGGTGTACTTTGGGGTAACTCTTGGGTACTTTGGGGTAACTTTGGGGTACTTTGTTTGTAATTCTGGGGTACTTTGGAGTAACTCTGCAGTACTTTGGGGTAACTCTGTGGTACTTTGTGGTAACTCTGGGGTACTTTAGGGTAACTCTGGGGTAACTCTGGGGTAACTCTGGGGTACTTTGGGGTAACTGGGTTTTGGGTAACTCTGGATTAACTGGGGTACTTTGGGGTAACTCTGGAGTAACTCTGGGTTACTTTGGGGTAACTCTGGGGTACTTTGTGGTAAAACTTGGGTAACTCTGGGGTAACTCTGGGGTACTTTGGGGGTAACTCTGGGGTTTTGGTGTAACTCTGTGGTAGTTTTGGTGTAACTCTGGGGTAACTAGGGTACTTTGTGGTAACTTTGGGGTAACTGTGGTACTTTGGGTAACTCTGGGGCAACTCTGGGGTAACTGGGGTACTTTGCTGTAACTCTAGGGTAACTCTGGGGTACTTTGTGGTAACAATGGGGTAACTCTGGGGTACTTTGGGGTAACTCTGGGGTACTTTGGGGTATCTCTGGGGTACTTTGGGGTAACTCTGGGGCAACTCTGGGGTAACTGGGGTACTTTGCTGTAACTCTGGGGTAACTGGGGTACTTTGTGGTTACAATGGGGTAACTGGTGTACTTTGGGGTAACTCTAGGGTACTTTGGGGTAACTCTGGGGTACTTTGGTGTAAGTCTAGGGTACTTTGGGGTAACTCTGGGGTACTTTGGGGTAACTCTGGGGTAACTCTGGGTACTTTGTGGTAACTCTGGAGTAACTCTGGGGTACTTTGGGTAACTCTGGGGTACTTTGGGGTAACTCTGGGGTACTTTGGGTAACTCTGGGGTACATAGGGTACTTTGGGGTAACTCTGGTAAGTCTTGGGTAATGGGGTTTTGGGGTAACTCTAGGGTAGTTTGGGGTAACTCTGGGGTAACTCTGGGGTAATTCTAGGGTACTTTGTGGTAACTTTGGAGTAACTCTGGGTTACTTTGGGGTAACTACTAGGGTACTTTGGGGTAAAACTGGGGCAATTCTTGGGTAACTCTGGGGTACTTTGCAGTAACTCTGGGTTAACTCTGGGGTACTTTGGGGTAACTCTGGGGTACTTTGGGGTAATTCTGGAGTAACTCTGGGGTATCTCTGGGGTACTTTGCTGTAACTCTGGGTTAACTCTGGGGTACTTTGGGGTAACTCTGGGGTACTTTGGGATAATTCTTGAGTAACTCTGGGGTACTTTGGGGTAACATTGGGGTACTTTGGGGTAAAACTGGGGTAACTGGGGTAAATCTGGGGTACTTTGGGTTAACTCTGGGGTAATTCTGGGGCACTTTGGGGTAACTGGGGTAACTCTGGGTTACTTTGGGGTAACACTGGGGTACTTTGGGGTAAAACTTGGGTAACTCTGGGGTACTTTGTGGTAACTGGGGTTTTGTGTAACTCTGTGGTAGTTTGGGGTAACTCTGGGGTAACTAGGGTACTTTGTGGTAACTTTGGGGTAACTGTGGTACTTTGGGGTAACTCTGGGGCAACTCTGGGGTATCTCTGGGGTACTTTGCTGTAACTCTGGGGTAACTCTGGGGTACTTTGTGGTAACAATGGGGTAACTCTGGGGTACTTTGTGGTAACTCTGGGGTACTTTGTGGTAACTCTGGAGTACTTTGGGGTATCTCTGGGGTACTTTGGGGTAACTCTGTGGCAACTCTGGGGTAACTCTGGGGTACTTTGCTGTAACTCTTGGGTACAGGGGTACTTTGTGGTAACAATGGGGTAACTCTGGGGTACTTTAGGGTAACTCTAAGGTACTTTGGGGTAACTCTGGGGTACTTTGGGGTAATTCTGGAGAAACTCAGGGGTATCTCTGGGTACTTTGCTGTAACTCTGGGTTAACTCTGGGGTACTTTGGGGTAACTCTGGGGTACTTTGGGGTAACATTGGGGTACTTTGGGGTAAAACTGGGGTAACTCTGGGGTAACTCTGGGGTTCTTTGGGTTAACTCTGGGGTAATTCTGGGGCACTTTGGGGTAACTGGGCTAACTCTGGGTTAACTCTGGGGTACTGGGGTAACTCTGGGGTACTTTGGGGTAATTCTGGAGTAACTCTGGGGTACTTTGGGGTAAATCTGGTGTAAATCTAGTGTAACTCTGGGATACTTTGTGGTAACTCTGGGGTACTTTGTGGTAACTCTGGGGTACTTTGGGGTAATTCTGGAGTAACTCTGGGGTACTTTGGGGTAAATCTGGTGTAAATCTGGTGTAACTCTGGGATACTTTGTGGTAACTCTGGGGTACTTTGGGGTAACTCTGGGCTATTTTGGGGTAACTCTGGTAACTCTGGGGTACTTTAGGGTAACTCTGGGGTAACTCTGGGGTACTTTGGGGTAACTCTGGGGTAATGTCGGTAACTCTGGGGTACTTTAGGGTAACTTTGGTTTAACTCTAAGATACTTTGTGGTGGGGTTTTGGGGTATCACTGGGTAACTCTGGGGTACTATGGTAACTCTGGAGTACTTTGTGGTAACTTTGGGGTAACTCTGGGGTACTTTTGGGGTACTTTTGGGTTACTCTGGGGTAACTCTGGGGTCTTTGGGTAACTCTGGGTAACTGGGGTACTTTGGGGTAACTCTGGAGTAACTCTGGGGTAACTCGGGTACTTTGGGGTTACTCTGGGGTAACTCTGGGGTTTTTAGTAACTCTGGAGTAACTTGGGTACTTTGGGGTAACTCTGGAGTAACTCTGGGGTAACTCTGGGGTACTTTGTGGTAACTTTGGGGTAACTCTGGGGTACTTTGGGGTAACTTTGGGTTAACTGTGGGGTACTTTGGGGTAACTCTCAGGTAACTTTGTGGTAGTTTGGGGTAACTCTGGGGTACTTTGCTGTAACTCTGGGGTAAATCTGGGGTAACTCTGGGGTACTTTCTGGTAATAATGGGGTAACTTCGGGTACTTTTGGGTAACTCTAGGGTACTTTGGGGTAACTCTGGGGTACGTTGGGGTAACTCTGGGGTACTGTGGGGTAACTCTGGGGTACTTTGGGGTAACTCTGTGGTAAGTCTGGGGTACTTTGGGGTAAGTCTGGAGTAATTCTGGGGTACTTTGGGGCAACTCTGGGGTACTTTGGGGTAACTCTGGGGTATTTTGGGGTAACTCTGGGGTACTTTTGGTAACTCTGGGGTACTTTGAGGTAAATCTGGGGTAACTCTGGAGTAACTCTGGGGTACTTTGGGGTAACACTGGGGTAATTCTGGGGTTTTGGGGTAACTCTGGGGTACTTTAGGGTAACTCTGGGGTAATTCTGGGGTACTTTGGGTTAACTCTGGGGTAACTCTGGGTCATTATGGGGTAACTCTGTGGTAACTCTGGGGTAGTTTGGGGTAACTCTTGGGTATTTTGGGGTAACTCTGGGGCAACTCTGGGGGTAACTCTGGGGTACTTTGCTATAACTCTGGGGTACTTTGGGGTAACTCTGGGGTACTTTGGGGTAACTCTGAGGTACTTTGGGGTAATTCTGGAGTAACTCTGGGGTACTTTGGGTTAACTGGTGAAACTCTGGGGTGCTTTTGGGTATCTCTGGGGTAAGTCTGGGGTACTTTGGGGTAACTGGGGTCCTTTGGGGAACTCTGGGGTAACTCTAGGGTACTTTGTGGTAACACTGGGGTACTTTGGGGTAACTCTGTGGTTCTGTGTGTAACTCTGGGGTACTTTGGGGTAACTGGTGTACTTTGTGGTAACACTGGGGTACTTTGGGGTAACTCTGGGGTAACTCTGGGGTAACTCTGGGGTAATTCTGGGGTACTTTGGGGTTACTCTGGGGTACTTTGGTTTAACTCTGGGGTATCTCTGGGGCACTTTGGGGTAACTCTGGGGTGCTATGGGGTAATTCTGGGGTATTTTGGGGTAACTCTGGGGCAACTCTGGGGTAACTCTGGGGTAACTCTGGGGTACTTTGGGGTAACTCTGGAGTACTTTGGGTAACTCTGGTGGACTTTGGGGTAAATCTGTGGTACTTTGCTGTAACTCTGGGGTAACTCTGGGGTACTTTGGGGTAATTCTGGGGTAACTGTGTTTTTGGTTTAACTCTGGAGTAACTCTGGGTTAGTTTGGGGTAACTCTGGGGTAACTTTGGTACTTTGTGGTATCTCTGGGATAACTCTGTGGTACTTTGGGGTAACCCTGTGGTACTTTGGGGTAATTCTGGAGTAACTCTGGGGTACTTTGTGGTAACTATGGGGTAAATCTGGTGTAACTTTGGGGTACTTTGTGGTAACTCTGGGGTACTTTGGGGTAATTCTGGGGTAACTCTGGGGTACTTTGGGGTAACTCTGGGGTACTTTGGGGTAACTTTGGGGTAACTCTGGGGTAACTCTGGGGTACTTTGTGGTAACCACAAACCACAGAGTTACCCCAAAGTACCCAGAATTACCAAAGTTCCCAGAGTTACCCCAAAGTACCCCAGAGTTACCACAAGTTACTTTAGTTATCCTCATTGCTATTAACACATGTTTAAAACAAGTTTTGTTATTGTAAAGTAATTCACTGCACGACAATAAAGTATATCCTCTTAAATCATATATATATATATATATATATATATATATATATATATATATATATATATATATATATATATATATATATATATATATATATATGTGTGTGTGTGTGTGTGTTTAGTGTCTGTTATATTCATTTAGCATGCATGATTTTCTAAGAGTAAAATGCATTGTTGTTGATGTTATTTAAGGATTGTTTCTGGTACTTTGGTGTAACAGGGGTACTTTGTTGTACTTTGGGGTAAGTCTGGGGTACTTTGGGGTAATTAGTAGGACCCCCAAATGTTTGAAATAATTAAAACATTTATTAAGACATTTAAAACTTAAAAGGGTTACATACCACAGCTGGTTAGGACCTTGGACACTATGAATCCATCTTCGAATTGCCATACGTCATCTGAAAGCTCTCCCAACGGGTCACCATCTCAAATACTCTGCCTTACACCCCAACGCTGAACACGGAGATTATGTCCTCTTAGACTTCCAAGCACATATGTTTCCCCAGCGTTGGGTGTATTTTGTAGTACTAAAAAGAGTACGCTGGTGTATTCCAAAGTATTTAGCAATACTTTGAAAATTGAATCCAAGGGATATGCAATGATTTAATTGTTCTCGTGAAATGCAGTATCGAGGATGACCCACAGCCCCAGTTCTAACAGTTGGGGGTACGGGTACAGGGAAAGATGCATTGGCAAGACAGAGTGGTCTGGTTTTATATTCATTTAGAGAAAGACGAAAAGTGTTGTAAATCATTTCTAGAATACAAATAAGTTCTTGTGTATGTTCCGGTTCACCAGTGAAAGAATTGCTCACAGAAAGCATTGAACTTACTATTCTTGTATGGTCTGCAAGATCTCTATGTAGACACTCCAAAATAATGATTTCATTGTTGATAATTTTAACAGGCAGTGTATGAGATTTCAATATGTAGTGTATGCAATTTCACTGTGTAGTGTATCCGATTTCACTGTGTAGTGTATGCAATTTCAATATGTAACGTATGCGATTTCACTATGTAGTGTATGCGATTTCACTATGTAGTGCATGCGATTTCACTATGTAGTGCATGCGATTTCAGTATGTAGTGTATGCGATTTCACTGTGTAGCGTATGAGATTTCACTATGTAGTGCATGTGATTTCACTATGTAGTGTATGAGATTTCACTATGTAGTGTATGCGATTTCAGTGTGTACCGCATGCAATTTCAGTGTGTAGTGTATGAGATGTCAGTTTGAATTATGTCCCTAACGGCGCCTCCAATATGTGTGTGTGTGTGTGTGTGTGTGTGTGTGTGTGTGTGTGTGTGTGTGTGTGTGTGTGTGTGTGTGTGTGTGTGTGTGTGTGTGCGTGTGCATGTGCGTGTGCGTGTGCGTGTGCACAACACGCTAGATGGATAAAAAGTCGCATACGATTTACTACTTCTTGTTTTTCCTGTTCTTGTTCTTCAGATCATTTTGTATAGGTTGATTCGCTCACCATAATGCTATACAACACAGTCTGTTTAATTACTGTATGAACATAGACTAAGTTTTAAATGTTTACAAAACTCTACAATGTTGTCGAATTTGTCATTCAAACTTGTTTTGTTTTAATCAGTTTTGTCTGCTTGTTACTTTTTTTCAGCCAACACATTTAAATGACCCTTGTTTTTTACATTTTAAAAGATTGTTGATAGTTGACTCAGTAGCTACCTTTTTTTTTTAATAAAATGGCACTTCCGTGGCAATCCGTGAAATGTATATTTTTTTTTTATTGTCCTTCGTGAATTTCTTGAAAAAGTACCTTGAATTTTCTTTGGCGCTATTTATAATATAAACATGTATTCATTTCTACATTTATTTAATTTAAAATATTTATTTCTAAATGTATTTATTCCTCTATGCATTTGTTTAAATCATTTATTTATTTATAGCAAATAAATTATTCCTTTATTTTTAATTAAACAAGGAACTACAATTTAACTACAATATCACTCTTGTGTATAATTCCATTCTATGGTATCTACCGAACAAACAGGAAAATGGAAATTTTCAAACAGGAAATAGAAAATTTCTAGAATCGAGCCGAACCTTCAGGTTTTCAGCGAAAGCTGGTCAGGCATGGATGTAAGCTTAAAAAATGAACGCATTTCAACAACTGCGCAGTGGCGCAGCGGGCTAAGTTTGTGTACTCTTCAAGAACGCCATGTTGCAAGTTTAAATGACGATAATTTTTTCCCCTGCGATATGTGCTGTTTTAAAACATAAATAAATGGTTTCATATAAATGGTGTGGATATCAAACTGCTTGCATTCCCTGGTTTATTTTGACGTTGACCAACATGTGGAATCACATGATTGGAAGATGTCCAGTTATTTAGCTTTTCTGTTTGAAAAGTCGCTACATACCCTTAAAAAATAGACAGAAGAAGAAGAAGAAGAAGAATTTTACCTTACTATGACGACTTATATCTCATTGTGTATAAGAGGTATGTACGTTTTTTTCACATTTGATGTAAGTTTCAGACTTTTCATACTGGTACAGATGGTGATTTAGTTTTGCCGCTGCAACATGGTGAAAACAGCTAAACTCTTTGAGCTGTGTAGAGACTCTCGGTAGTTTCAAACAAGTTTTTCTAAATTGTACGAGGAACTACCGTTCCTCTCAATTGGAATTTAAAAAATCTACGCTACTAAAGTTGGATCCAAGGGGGTTTGTCATATGCAAGTGTATATCGTGATTCATTGGCAGTAGTATTACCGTACTTATTTTGTAAAGTTTTCTTCACAGTGAAATGAAGCAGGCTTATTCCCACTCTTAAAATATAAGAGTTTTTTTTATACAGTATATAAAATTTAATTTAGGAAAAAAAGTGAATAATAAACTTTCTTTTGATCCAACCATCATAGATCTGTATTTGTTCAAGTAGGTGTTTTACTTTGCTAGTTTAATCCGACATTTCTTTATAGCATCAGTAGACTAGATTCCTGTCAAGGTAATGTACAGTGTGCTTTCGAATTAAACATTTAGTAGTTTTTAGATTGCTTGCTGATGCTTCATGGCATAGTTTATACAGTGGAATAAGTTAGTCTAATACTAATGCTAATCAGGGTATGCGAAACAACCCCAAACAGCATATGAATTAAAACATGTCTAAATCAATATCTATGACAGACTAAATCTTTTGACCATTTTCGTTGACTAGACCAAGAATATAACTAAATAAAACTCATAGAGTAAAACTGGAAAAACTTTGAAAAAAAAATCTTAAGTGAAGCTGCAATGTAGACCTCAAGGGACTTTTTTTGCATAAAAAAGTGAAGAATGTTTGTGTTTGTTTAGGAACACTGTTCATGCTATTTACTAATAAATGTTTCATTAACATCATCATAATTGTTAAGGATTTACTGATAAGCAACTTTTTGTGCATTATATTGGTTGTATCATGATATGTATCATATTGGAGACCATGTATTGAGGTACGTATCGTATCATTGTCAAGCTAAAGGTACACACCCCTAATATATATATCACCCCTAAAGATAGTATTAAGTTTAGCAAAGACAAATGTCATGTCATCTGCTGTTTCTCTGCAGTGGCTGGGGAAACTCAGTTTCAATGTTAAATTTTAATCGTGGAAAAACATGGAATTGTATGTGTTTTTTTTATCTGAGAAGTTTTTTTTTTTTTTTATCATGGAAAACTAGGATCCCTGGTAATTACATTAATTGTAGACATTTTTTTTACATTTGTCATATATATTCCTTGTGCTGTTGCTTTGTTTACCATCCGTTGAATGGATCAACTGTTATGGGGGATTTCTGTAAGCCAAAAAGATTTCTCAGATTCCTAGACCTTTACTTACCATTGCCATGCATATGTGCCCGCTATTGAGCAGGGACAATTCTAGTTTATGTTTTAAAACAGCACATATCTCACACAAAAAAAAAAAAATCCTGTGGTTTGAACTTGCAACATGACCTATCCTGCTACGGGAATATTTGAAATACATCCAATTTTTAAGTTTACATCCTTGTCTTACTAGCTTTCCCTGAAAACCTGAAGCGCTTGCAATGCATATGGAAATAATTTTATTTATTTAAACATTTATTCATTTATTTATTCCTCTATTTATTAATTTAAACATTTATTGAAACATGTTTTAATTTATTTATTTCTCTATTTATTTAAACATGTATTAATGTATTTATTTCTACATTTATTAATTTTGTAATTTATCAGAGATTGAGACAAGGAAGCTACAGACTGCCCTTGTTCACAATTCCATTTTATGGTATTTCCTAAACAGGAAAGTGAACATTTTCAAAATCTTTCTAAAGTTTTGGGTTTTCAGGGAAAGCTGGTAAGACATGGATTTAAGCTTTAAAAAAATTGAATGTATTTCAGAAGTAGCCCAGTGGCACAGGGGGATAAAAAAATGTTGACTTAGTTTGATGATTTCTCTTCCACTCAATGTCACAGGTGGGTGCTCGTTGGATTCTGCCAGGGAACTGTAATTGACCTCTAGGTCTGATCTTGATCACATGATCTCTTACCAAACTCCATGGACGGAATGGGGAGGGACAGCAGCAGGAGCAGCGCAGTCAGGATCCGCAGGACACACAGACATCGCGCCTGTCCAGCCATCGCAACAGTGCTTCCTGCAATAACAAATCAGTGTGTGAAAGTTATCATGCTCCAAAGATGCTTCTGCGCTACAACTAGTGTCGGAAGCAAGCAGGATTAAACCGTGCAGTCATTGCTCAGACGCAACAGATCTGATTGGCTTCACTGTGGGGTTGGGGGTCCAAACCATACTATTTTGACCCAAGTATACTTGCAGCATTTTTGTATGGGATCTTCAGTGCCTCCATCCACCTCAAAAGATGAGAGTGCATATGTGGTGCTTCACATCCCAGGGTTTGTGGGAAGAGAAGGGGCTTTTCAGCAAATTATTTTTGTTTTGTTCTCAAAAAATACAGTAAACGTAACTGATGTCAAAATAACAAGCAAGTTATCCACTCTGCGGTTTTTTTTATGTTAAACTAATAATAGCTGAGAACTCTCTGGACTTTACTCGGAGTCTCAACCAACCCAAGTTATTGTGGGTTGATTGACAGAAATTCTCTCCACTCACTTTCATGGTTCAAATAGAGACTGACATGCACAGTAACCTATCACAGGCTTTGTTGAGTTGTTCTGTTCTTGTTTGAACTGCAAGTGAAGCAAATCCAAAACACTCGAGCTAAACTGCACAAACTGTAAGTTAGTGTGAAGTAGTGTGGATTAATGAAATTACATTGAATTGGGATACTTCTGCTTTTATTTTATTAGTTATTTTACATACTGGTTTATGTTTTTTATCTGCTGTATGTAAACATATGTAGGCTATACTTGCGTACGCACCCACAAAAACATACCGTTTTTGCCAAGATCGAACTCGGCTACTGCATCATAAAAGAAAATAGAGATGCATAAAATATACCAGAGAAAAATGTTCTTAAAAACAGTTCAATAGTGAATATACAAGTACAAAACATTCCTGTATTTTCATATTATTGGTAAAGCTATTAAGGAAAATCAATCAAATCCCATTTCAATGGCAGCCCCAATGCACAATACTTTCAGCAGTGTGGTTTGTGGGATACAGTATGCAGGTAACCTTATAACTGATGGATTGTGCTTCATTTTGCTGTCTGGATTTTGCTTGTTTATGTGGAATTGGATAGGATACGTTTACTTGTTTTATTCATTTTGTTAAATATCTGTGTGGTCTTGGGGTTTTGTTATTCACGAATGAAGTGCCTGTGCTTTGCTGATAACAAGCACAGCTACTGTCACAAAATAAAGTAAAAAAAGTAGTATACTGGAAGTATACTTGTTCAAAATAGCATAATAGCATACATTAAATATGATAGTAGTAAAGTATATTAAAATACTATTTTGTAGTAAACTAGATGTTGAAAACATTTCTGTTCAAAATAATGCTGTTGGAATGCAGGGCAGCAGTGTGGAGTAGTGATTAGGGGCTCTGGATTCCTGACTGGAAGGTCGTGGGTTCAATCCCAGGTGGGGGACACTGCTGCTGTACCCTTGAGCAAGGTACTTTACCTAGATTGCTCCAGTAAAAAAACAACTGTATAAATGGGTAATTCTATGTAAAAATAAAATATAAAAAAGAATGTAATTGTATGTAAAAATAATGTGATATCTTGTAACAATTGTAAGTCGCCCTGGATAAAGGTGTCTGCTAAGAAATAAAAATAATAATTATATAAAGTTTCAACATTTTCATTTTATTTTTATTAAAAAACTACTAAAATAAATTATCACGATAATAGCAGTTATCGTGATCATTTTTCAGACAATACTCGTGATACAAAAATTCCATTATCGTCCCAACCCTAGTTCTCATGCAGTTGAACCAGCTGTTAGACGAAGATGCTGCAGTATAATAGTATACTAAACCATACTATTTTGACCCAAGTACCCTTATAAAAAAGTACTATAGCATATGATTTTTTTTTAACAATTACTACAGTTTACTGTAATACTATATAACATAATTTAAAATATAAATATTGTAGCGTGCACGGGGGAAGGCAGCAGTAGGGCTGGTAGGTGCCGTAAAGCCATAAGCCCGATATACGCTCATTGCAAAGGAGCCGGCTTTTTTGTACAGCGGTATGGGCGCTGTGCTTCAGTGCTAGAGGTCCCAGGTTTGCGCCAGCCCTCCGCCTGTGTGTGGATTGCCTTGCCCTGTGTGATGCACCTGCCTGCGGGAACTGAGATCGCTACAATATTATAAAAAGTATACTTTGTTTTTATGCAGGATCTTCAGTGTTGACTTACAAATAAAGCGAAATCTGCATACCCAAAAGATACGGTGGAAACATAGTGTTGCAGGACAACCAAGTCTTTATTTTATGATTTATATTGCTGTTTGCACATTATTTATATATGTTCACTGATTTTTCTTTGTTTGTGTTTATAATTTGCACAAGAGTCGTGCATCGGGTTGGGCACCAGGGCCCGTGGGTGACCCGCAAAAGTGGGTTGGGTACGGGTCGGAATGTGAACTTTTTGTGGTTTGCGGTTAGGTGTGGGTCCAAAAAAATTGGGGGTCTCAATTTGAATCACCTAAAACGTTTTCTGTACTTTCAGCGTACTCGCCTGTAACCCTTTCCCAAAAACGTATTAGAAGGTAAATGTACCAGTATTCCCTGCACTGAAGCAGGAGGCGATTAGGGAGGAGTCAGTTGACTAAGCAGTGTTGTTGCTTGTTTGATACGTCACAAAATATTTTTATCACGTCTGCTTCTTGGTGATATTAAAAAAGTTTGTGAACAAGGTGAAACAAAAGATAGCACAGGTTTTACATCATGTAGTTCAAGAGGTAAATCAGAAGTGTGGAATTATTTTGGAATCACAGCGAATAAAAATAATAAACATGTGACTGGATCCGTATATATATATATATATTATTTCTTTCGGTTTTTATTTTGTTATTCATTTATTTATTATTTTATTTATTTTTTAATTTTGTTTTTCATTTTGGCACAATCTTTTCACCCTTGTACTTCTAACTAGCATCAATCATTCTTGGGCCTCGGGTCAGTCTGTGTGTGGAGTTTGCATGTTCTCTGCGTGTTCAGGAGTGTTTCCTCCGGGTACTCCGGTTTCCTCCCACAGTCCAAAGACATGCTGGCTAGGTGGACTGGCCTCTCTTAGTTGCCCTGCGATGGACTGGCGTCCCGTCCAGGATGTTGTTCCGCCTTGCACCCTGTGTCTGCCACAAATCTTCAGAGAAGCTGCAGACATTTTAGAAAGTGAACCCAGTGCAGGTTCTTCTTTAAACAGTCCTCCTCCTGGTTTATACTTTGAGTTTAATGAAAGTGGGGCTAGCTCAGCTGCCGAGACGCATTATGGTTGGTATTACTGTTTATCTTCCAGACTTGGGCCTAGACCGAACCAACCAAAAATCGCAAATCACAAACCCATTAATAATGGCAGGTTCCCTCTGGGGTAGAAGGAAATACCTTCTGACAAACAAAAAAGATGCCACCAGTAGGCTACCAGGTTTGTAATTTGCGATCAGCGGGTGTGAAAGTTTTGATTTGGTCCAGGTCCAGGTTCTTATGGAGCCTTCATCAATATTTTCATTGTTCCATGCCAATCCACCTAACCAGCATGTCTTTGGACAGTGGGAGGAAGCCGGAGTCCCCGGAGAAAACCCACAATGTGAACACAGAGAGAACATGCAAACTCCACAAATACAGACCCCCTGAGGTCGCAATGGAACCCAGGACCCTGGAGCTTTGAAGCAGCAGTGCCAACCACCACACCACCGTGCCGCCCCTGTTATTTATTTCAACATTGCTTTATTTATTTATTTTTAATTGTGTCACAAATTATCCTCCATAGACAATTGCCCACAGCTGTGGGACAAACATTCTATTGGTGCGTGGCACTTTAAAAGACCGGACCGAGAGTGAGAGAAAGAGCTAGACCGGGGAAGAGTTTGACA
>CM060270.1:9445909-9463600 GCA_030684275.1 Acipenser oxyrinchus oxyrinchus
CAGAACAGAAAATAGGAGGCACTTTTTTACACAAAGAATTGTGAGGGTCTGGAACCAACTCCCCAGTAATGTTGTTGAAGCTGACACCCTGGGATCCTTCAAGAAGCTGCTTGATGAGATTCTGGGATCAGTAACCTACTAACAACCAAACAAGCAAGATGGGCTGAATGGCCTCCTCTCGTTTGTAAACTTTCTTATGTTCTTATGTTCATACTGAATCTAGGTAAAATACCTTGCTCAAGGGTACAACAGCAGTGTCCCTCACCAGGGATTGAACCCACAACCCTTCAGTCAAGAGTCCAGAGCCCTATCCACTACTTCACACTGCTGGCCCCTAAGTAATGTGTTGATTTAAACCAAAGTAATGGTTTTGAAGACATTTTGTAGGGGAAACAAAAAGAAAAAACTACTTCAGATAATTCAAGAAAACAGAAAAATTGTTTAAGCACATATAGTACATTCATACATTCGGGTAAAATGTTATAAAAAGTATAAAAGCTACACTGTAAAACACTTATTTGTCACACTTTTAAAACACGACACTAGGTTTATGATTTTAAATGTGTTTAGGATTTAAACACCTTGTGGTGTTTATTTTATAAACTCTTGGACGTGTTTATGATTTGTAACACTTTTTAAACATTCATACGCATTTATAACAGGGCTGGTGTTTAACATCTAAACATTAAACTTAGCAAAAATGGCACAGCTTAAATACATAACGTTTAACAATTATTTAGAGTTCAAAATGACTAAACACAGTGTTACACCTAATGACGTATAAACACTGCTGTTTAGGAATAGAGCACTATTTTTTTTACTATACACAAATGTCATTTACATACAAATGTTTCACACGTCTGTTGTTTCACAGTGTAAATGTATGAAAAGAAGACAAATGTAGCCATAATACAGTCGAATTTAATGTCACTTCTGTTAATGTCACACTGCTTATTATCATCAAATTGAAATGTCCCGGCCCAAATATAATGCATGCTGTGACTTTGATGTTTTGTGTTTTTAAAATGTATTAATGATCAATGCATTGCTGAGTTTGTTGCACTCACGTATCAGGTGGTGTCTGGATTGATCCAAATGTAATTAAAACAGCAATTATTTCAATAGCGATTAATAACCCTTTGCGGTCCATTTATTCAGCGCGTCTCAGGCGTGTCAGGTCCAATTTATTTTCACATGCGCACTTTATTTTAGACACGCTGTTTAAAAGTATTTTTTCACAGTAAAACAGGTTTAAAAGGCACTGCATATCAACAGGACACTCAGTACTACATCTCCAGCCCCGCCCCACCCCTAGTTCGCTGTATTTTTCACATACCTCTTCATGGCTGTGCATACCGATAAATCATCTCCTGATCACTCGTTTTTATCACCAAACTCCTCAATAATGCGATCCAAGTAATTATTTTATTACTATAACATCTAAAAAAAAACTCTGCAAATGTCCATGATATTCTTTGAGTGCTGGATGCAGAAGCAGCTATCTTGTTTGTTTATGTCCATGTTATTTCTGTGGTGGAGAATAGTAGTGAGTAGCTGGTGAGCCCAGCGACCCGGGAATCTTTTTTAAAGCGAGCAAAGCGAGGTGGGAATTATTTAAAACGAGCGCAGCGAGCTGGCATCAATAAATTTAAAGTAAATCAGCTAATTTTTGATGTTTAATCTACTATTTGTTAATCAAACAAGTAAAAGAAAAGTTTAAAATACCTGGTATTGCCAGGCAGTCTCCCATCCAAGTACCAACCAGACACGCATATTATTATTATGATTTTTTTTTTTTTTTTTAGCAGACACACTTATCCAGGCCAATTTACGATTGTGACATACAATTACCCATTTATACAGTCAGGTTTTTTTACTGGACCAATCTAGGTAAAGCAGCAATGTGTAACCCACCTGTGATTGAACTTACAACCCTCCAGTCAGGAACACAGTGCTCTAACCGCTACTCCACAGATGCTGCAAGCGAGGGGTCACTAGTGTCTCATTGTATAACTAAATCTCAGCAGTTTCCGTCAAGTTTTTCTAACGTATAGTATATATACAGTACTGTGCAAAAGTTTTAGGCAGGTGTGAAAAAATGCTGTAAAGTAAGAATGCTTTCAAAAATAGACATGTTAATAGATTATATTTATCAATTAACTAAATGCAAAGTGAGTGAACAGAAGAAAACTCTAAATCAAATCCATATTTGGTGTGACCACCCTTTGCCTTCAAAACAGCATCAATCCTTCTAGGTACACTTGCACAAAGTCAGGGATTTTGTAGGCATATAGTTAGGTGTATGATTAAACAATTATACCAAACAAGTGCTAATGATCATCAATTCAATATGTAGATTGAAACACAATCATTAACTGAAACAGAAACAGCTGTGTAGGAGGAATAAAACTGGGTGAGGAACAGCCAAACTCAGCTAACAAGGTGAGGTTGCTGAAGACAGTTTACTGTCAAAAGTTATACACCATGGCAAGACTGAGCACAGCAACAAGACACAAGGTAGTTATACTGCATCAACAAGGCCTCTCCCAGGCAGAAATTTCAAGGCAGACAGGGGTTTCCAGATGTGCTGTCCAAGCTCTTTTGAAGAAGTACAAAGAAACGGGCAACGTTGAGGACCGTAGACTCAGTGGTCGGCCAAGGAAACTTACTGCAGCAGATGAAAGACACATCATGCTTACTTCCCTTCGCAATCGGAAGATGTCCAGCAGTGCCATCAGCTCAGAACTGGCAGTAAACAGTGGGACCCTGGTACACCCATCTACTGTCCGGAGAAGTCTGGTCAGAAGTGGCCTTCATGGAAGACTTATGCCAAAAGCCATACCTCCGACATGGAAACAAGGCCAAGCGACTCAACTATGCACGAAAACACAGGAACTGGGGTGCAGAAAAATGGCAGCAGGTGCTCTGGACTGATGAGTCAAAATTTGAAATATTTGGCTGTAGCAGAAGGCAGTTTGTTCGCCGAAGGGCTGGAGAGCATACACGAATGAGTGTCTGCAGGCAACAGTGAAGCATGGTGGAGGTTCCTTGCAAGTTTGGGGCTGCATTTCTGCAAATGGAGTTGGGGATTTGGTCAGAATTAATGGTCTCCTCAATGCTGAGAAGTACAGGCAGATACTTATCCATCATGCAATACCATCAGGGAGGCATCTGATTGGCCCTAAATTTATTCTGCAGCATGACAACGACCCCAAACATACAGTGAAAGTCATTAAGAACTATCTTCAGCGTAAAGAAGAACAAGGTGTCCTGGAAGTAATGGTATGGCCCCCACAGAGCCCTGATCTCAACATCATCGAGTCTCTGGGATTACATGAAGAGAGAGAAGCAACTGAGGCTGCCTAAATCCACAGAAGAACTGTGGTTAGTTCTCCAAGATGTTTGGGCCAACCTACCTGCCGAAGTTCCTTCAAAAACTGTGTGCAAGTGTACCTAGAAGAATTGATGCTTGATGCTGTTTTGAAGGCAAAGGGTGGTCACACCAAATATGGATTTGATTTAGATTTTTCTTCTGTTCAATCACTTTGCATTTAGTTAATTGATAAATATAATCTATTAACATGTCTATTTTGAAAGCATTCTTACTTTACAGCATTTTTTCACACCTGCCTAAAACTTTTGCACAGTACTGTATATATATATATATATATATATATATATATATATATATATATATATATATATATATATTTACATGAAACTTGTACTTTTTATATAGGTATATAAATGTCAATTGCTGTGGATAAACACATCAGCCAAGTCAATTAATATGACGTAGTTTTCTAGCTAGCTATTTATTAATTTATTTATACATTTATAATTAGGGCCACAGAAAATTCACAAATTTCATGGAAATCGTGTATTTGACTGCCTACTGTGAAAAATTTCAATATTGTTGATTTGTGGGTGAGGTATGAAATCAGATTCCGAAACATGGCAAAAATTGCAAGCTGTTTTTTGTCAATTCCACCAAACTCTCTGTGGATGCAGAACCAGCAGTTTCCGCATATGGACAGATTTTTACACCCGAAAGACAAACCATGATGGTTGAAACTACAACAAGATGCACAATGCTGGCCTTCAACAAATAACTAGTTTTCTGCTCACGGGGCAGATAATTATTATGTGTGTGTGCGGCGCCGTTAGGTACATAATTCAAACTGACAGCTCATACACTACACACTGAAATTGCATGCGGCACACACTGAAATCTCATACTCTACATAGTGAAATTGCATACACTACATAGTGAAATCTTGCAAACTCGTACACTACATAGTGAAATCGCATACGTTACATAGTGAAATAGCATACGCTACATAGTGAAATCTTGAAACCTCATACACTACATAGTGAAATCGCATACGCTACAGAGTGAAATCGCATACACTACATACTGAAAACGCATACCCTACACACTGAAATCTCATACCCTACACACTGAAATCTCATACACTACATAGTGAAATCTCATACACCACATACTGAAATCTCATACACCACATACTGAAATCTCATACACTACATACTGAAAATTCAGTGATGTCACATCATAAATTACTTCCGCATCTGGCAAAGGAGTTCATTTCAGTTGCAGAGGTTGTCAGAATGGAGGGATTGAGGTGTACCGCGGTAGAGCTAATAGAACAAATTGTAACTAGACCTGGAATCATAAATTTACTGCGGTAAAGTGAGCACGCTGTTCTAATTTTGGGTTGAAATACTTTTCACGTATTTGGATTGCGGCATGATCACACACGAGATAAATTACGATAGCATTTTACAATAAGATTATGAACAAGTGTTATACGTTTTCTGCACTGATTGCTTATGTTTTTTTTTTATTGTTTTATGCACTGATGTCTAATGTTTTTGTTTTGTTTTGTTTCTAGGGAATATTTGTTAATTATTGTGTAGGCTGCTATTTCATGCACTTGGTACATCAGTTTGTTGCTTTTTCTCATGTATCACACACTACAGCTGCTGCAACGTACCCCGAGGATTCCCTTCAATATTTCTTTTGGTGTCATAAAATTAAAGACTGTTTAGTGGGGAGACATTGGGTGGGGTAGTTCTTTTAAAAGTGTATCAAGATATTTTTTGGTATACTATACTGTAACAGGGCGAGGTGAGGTTTATTTATTTTTAGAATGGGGTCTCCCCCTCCGCCCCTGTGTCATTTTGTGTTTGTTTATGTATTTATTATTTATGACGGCGAGGTGCCGTAGGTTTTGTTATTGTTTTGTTTTATTTAAACGTGTTCTGGAATAAATTAAAAACCTTGTGCAGAAGGTGGCCATCTCCCGAATTAATTAAGTGATTAATTTATTGTTAAATCAGAGATGGTCACCTGCATAAAAGCCTGCAGCTCTCTACCCTCGAGGTGGGTGTTAGAGCGGAGAGAGCGAGCGAGAGGAATGAGAGAAAAACGAAACTAAAATGAAACTAAAACTAAATACAGGATCAATGAAGGCTACAGCCCAGCCTGACCTGTATTGTTTAATGTTTGTGTTCGAGATTTGTTTTGTTTGAACTTTTATTTTCTCTCTGTGAGTACTGTGTGTTTTGTTTAAACCTTTGATTTATTTTTGTATTTGAATAAAGCAGTGCCGCCGCGTCTTTTTGTTTGAAATCTGCAGTGTGGTGTCAGTGTTTTTAGTTCCTGCTTCTGTCGTGACGTCACCGCCCAGCCACCCTCGCAGTCAGAGATGAGCCCCTGCCACCTTCGCAGTCAGAAGGGGAGGAGCCCCTGCCGCCTTTGCAGCCAGAAGGGGAGGAGCCCCTGCCGCCTTCGAGGCCAGAAGAGGAGGAGGAGCCCCTGCCGCCTTCGCAGCCAGAAGGGGAGGAGCCCCTGCCGCCTTCGCAGCCAGAAGGGGAGGAGCCCCTGCCGCCTTCGCCAGGAGCAGAGCAGCAGGAGCTGCCTCTGCCTCCACCACCACCACCCGAGGGAGAGGAGCAGGAGCTGTCTCTCCCTTCACAACAGGACAGACCGGAACAGAAGGCTGGCGGTCCGCAGCTGCCCTTGCATAGGCTGCTGAGCAGAGCAAGGGGGAAAACCGCCGGGTCGCAACGCCTAAGAAGAGGGCAAACCCCAGCACCACCGCTGGTCCTGGCTCCCTCCTGCAACGCCTCCCGAGGGTCCGCTGCCTCTGTCATGCATCGCCTGGGATGCCACTCGCCGTCAGCCTGGGGATGCCAGCTCCACACCGCCAGGGATGCCAGTTCCGCACTGCTCAGGGATGCCAGTTCCGCACCGCTCAGGGATGCCTGCCTCGCACCGCCCAGGGATGCCTGCCTCGCACCGCCCAAGGATGCCTGCCTCGCACCGCCCAAGGATGCCTGCCTCGCACTGCCCAAGGATGCCTGCCTCGCACCGCCCAAGGATGCCTGCCTCGCACCGCCCAAGGATGCCACATCTGCATCGCCTGGGGCTTCCTGCTGCTCCGCATTGCCTGGGGCGGCCTGCCGCCTCCATGGCCAGGGGCTCCCCTCCCGAGTTCGCCTCCCGAGGGTCCGCCACCGGGGTCGTCGAGGGTCCTGCTTCGCCTGGGGTCGCTACCAGTCCTGCCATGCAGCAGGAAATACTGTGGCTGGAGCCCCAAGAAGGAGAGCTACTGGCCATGAAGAAAGGGGGGGAGGTCAGGAGACGAGCTCCCCCAGCAGCATTTTCGGGCAGGAAACACTGTGGCCAGAGCCCCATGAAGGAGAGCTGCTGGCCATGAACAAAGGGGGGAGGTCAGGAGAACAGCTCCCCCAGCCGCACCTTCGCGGCAGGAGGTAGTGTGGCTGAAGCACCGGAAGAGGGAGCTGTTAGCCACAAAGAAGTGGGGAGTGGAGGACATTCCACCATGGCCGCACCCAGAAACACCTTTCTTCCCCTTTTCCGGGACTTTGAGACTGAGGGGGGAGGTGGCCGTTGGGGCTAAGTGTGCGTAACAAGGGGGATATGTAACAGGCGAGGTGCTCTGTACATGGATTTGTTTATTTATTTTAGAATGGGGTCTTCCTCTCCCTCTGTGTTATTTTTGTGTTTGTTTATGTATTTATTATTTATGACGGCGAGGTGCCGTAGGTTTTGTTATTGTTTTGTTTTATTTAAAAGTGTTCTGGAATAAATTAAAAACCTCGTGCAGAAGGTGGCCATCTCCCGAATTAATTAAGTGATTAATGTATTGCTAAATTGGGAGATGGTCACCTGCATAAAAGCCTGCAGCTCTCTACCCTCGAGGTGGGTGTTAGTCTGGAGAGAGCGAGCGAGAGGAGTGAGAGAAAAACGAAACTAAAACTAAAACTAAATACAGGATCAGTGAAGGCTACAGCCCAGCCTGACCTGTATTGTTTAATGTTGTGTTCGAGATTTGTTTTGTTTGAACTTTTATTTTCTCTCTGTGAGCACTGTGTGTTTTGTTTAAACCTTTGATTTATTTTTGTATTTGAATAAAGCGGTGCCGCGTCTTTTTGTTTGAAATCTGCAGTGCGGTGCCAGTGTTTTTAGTTCCTGCTTCTTTCGTGACGTCACCGCCCAGCCACCCTGTCACATATACGTATAGTAAAAATACGATTATTTATCATACTACTTGCAAAGTCACGCATTTTTAAACAAATTTGAGATAAAAGACTTTCAAAATGTTTCATGTGTCTGTGTCAAATGATGTGATTTGGTGGTTTTAAAGATGTTTAATTCCAAAACTACACAGTAAAACATCCCCAAATGAACCAAACCTATAGTCAAAATACAATTTTTTATCATACAACTTGAATACCGATGTGGAGGTTTCACTCTGTAGTGTATGAGATTTCAATATGTAGCGTATGCAATTTCACTCTGTCGTGTATGCGATTTCACTGTGTAATGTATGCGTTTTCAGTATGCAGTGTATGCGACTTCACTGTGTAGCGTATCCGATTTCTATGAGGCGCCGTTAGGGACATAATTCAAACTGACAGCTCATACACTACCCACTGAAATTGCATGCGGTACAAACTGAAATCTCATACTCTGCATAGTGAAATCGCATACACTACATAGTGAAATCGCATACGTTACATAGTGAAATCGCATACGTTACATAGTGAAATCGCATACGCTACACAGTGTAATCGGATACGCTACACAGTGAAATCGCATACACTACATACTGAAATCTCATAAACTGCATGTTAAATTGGCAAAACAATTATAACATTGATTATTTGAAAGTCAAGGTCTTTGTTTTGGTAGTAACGGTATAGAATATTTTTTCCCCCTGAAAATGAAGGTTATCTTTTGTTTGTTGAGTTGTGCTTTCATACATTCCCTTTTGACAAAACATGTGAAAAGCAATGAAGAGGATATTGTGAATTACTTTAATGGGGTACTCCGTTGCCTTTAACAAATAACAAGGCACGAGTTCAACAATGAAATCATTATTTTGGAGCGTCTACACAGAGATCTTGAAGACCATACAAGAATAGTAAGTTCAATGCTTTCTGTGTGCAATTCTTTCACTGGTGAACCGGAACATACACAAGAACTTATTTGTATTCTAGAAATGATTTACAACACTTTTCGTCTTTCTCTAAATGAATATAAAACCAGACCGCTCTGTCTTGCCAATGCATCTTTCCCTGTACCCGTACCCCCAACTGTTAGAACTGGGGCTGTGGGTCGTCCTCGATACTGCATTTCACGAGAACAATTAAATTATTGCATATCCCTTGGATTCAATTTTCAAAGTACAATACACCAGCGTACTCTTTGTAGTACTACAAAATACACCCAACGCTGGGGAAACATATGTGCTTGGAAATCTAAGAGGACGTAATCTCTGTGTTCAGCGTTGAGGTGTAAGGCAGAGTATTTGAGATGTTGACCCCGTTGGGAGAGCTTTCAGACCACGTATGGCAATTCGAAGATGGATTTATAATGTCAAAAGTCCTAACCAGCTGTGGTATGTAACCCTTTGAAGTTTTAAATGTCTTAATAAATATTTTAATTATTTCAAACATTTGGGGGTCCTACTAATTTCCCCAAAGTACCCCAGAGTTACCCCAAAGTACAACAAAGTACCCCTCTTACCCCAAAGTACCACAAACAATCCTTAAATAACATCAACAACAATGCATTTTACTCTTAGAATATCATGCATGCTAAATGAATACATATATATATATATATATATATATATATATATATATATATATATATATATATATATATATATATATATATATATAATTTGAGGCGATATACTTTATTGTCTTGCAGTGAATTACCTTACAATAACACAACTTGTTTTTAAACATGTGTTAATAGCAATGAGGATAACTAAAAGTAACTTGGGGTAACTCTGGGGTAAGTCTGGGGTACTTTGGGGTAACTGGGGTCCTTTGGGGAACTCTGGGGTAACTCTAGGGTACTTTGTGGTAACACTGGGGTACTTTGGGGTAACTCTGTGGTACTTTGGGGTAACTCTGGGGAACTTTGGGGTAGCTCTGGTGTACTTTGTGGTAACACTGGGGTACTTTGGGGTAGCTCTGGTGTACTTTGTGGTAACACTGGGGTACTTTGGGGTAACTCTGGGGTAACTCTGGTGTACTTTGGGGTAACTCTGGGGTACTTTGGGGTAACTCTGGGGTACTCTGGGGTTCTTTGTGGTAACTCTGGGGTACTTTGGGGTAACTGGGGTACTTTGGGGTAACCCTGGGGTACTTTGGGGTAACTATGGGGTTCTTTGTGGTAACTGGAGAAACTCTGGGGTACTTTGGGGTAACTCTGGGGTACTTTGGGGTAACTCTGGGGTAAATCTGGGGTAACTCTGGGGTACTTTGGGGTAACTCTGGGGTATTTTGGGGTAACTCTGGGGTAACACTGGGGTACTTTAGGGTAACTCTGGTTTACTTTTGGGTAACTAGGGTAACTCTGGGGTACTTTGGGGTAACTCTGGGGTACTTTGGGGTAACTCTGGGGTAACTCTGGGTTAACTCTGGGGTACTTTAGAGTAACTCTGGGGTAGCTTTGGATTACTTTGGGGTAACTGGGGTACTTTGCGGTAACTCTGGGGTACTTTGGGGTAACTCTGGGGTACTTTGGGGTAACTCTGGGGTACTTTGGGGTAACTCTGGGGTAACTCTGGGTTAACTCTGGGGTACTTTAGAGTAACTCTGGGGTAGCTTTGGATTACTTTGGGGTACCTGGGGTACTTTGCGGTAACTCTGGGGTACTTTGCGGTAACTCTGGGGTAACTCTGGGGTACTTTGGGGTAACTATGGGGTAACTCTGGGGTTCTTTGGGGTAACTCTGGAGTAACTCTGGGGTAACTCTGGGGTAACTCTGTAGTAACTTTGGGGTAACTCTGGGGTACTTTGGGGTAACTCTGGGGTACTTTGGTGTAACTCTGGGGTTCTTTGGGGTAACTCTGGAGTAACTCTGGGGTAACTCTGGGGTAACTCTGTAGTAACTTTGGGGTAACTCTGGGGTACTTTGGGGTAACTCTGGGGTACTTTGGTGTAACTCTGGGGTACTTTGGGGTAACTCTGCGGTACTTTGGGTTTACTCTGGGTAGCTCTGGGTTACTTTGGGGTAACTTTGGGGTACTTTGGGGTAACTCTGTGGTACTCTGGGGAACTCTGGGGTAACTCTGTGGTAACTATCTGGTACTTTGGGGTAACTCTGGGGTACTTTGGGGTAACTCTGGGGTACTTTGGGGTAACTCTGGGGTACTTTGGGGTAACTCTGGGGTACTTTGGGGTAACTCTGGGTTAACTCTGGGGTACTTTGGAGTAACTCTGGGGTAGCTTTGGATTACTTTGGGGTAACTGGGGTACTTTGCGGTAACTCTGGGGTACTTTGGGGTAACTCTGGGGTACTTTGGGGTAACTCTGGGGTAACTCTGGGGTACTTTGGGGTAACTCTGGGGTACTTTGGGGTAACTCTGGGGTACTTTGGTGTAACTCTGGGATACTTTGGGGTAACTCTGGGGTACTTTGGGTAACTCTGGGCTAGCTCTGGGTTACTTTGGGGTAACTCTGGGGTACTTTGGGGTAACTCTGTGGTACTCTGGGGAACTCTGGGGTAACTCTGTGGTAACTCTCTGGTACTTTGTGGTAACTCTGGGGTACTTTGGGGTAACTCTGGGGTACTTTGTGGTAACTCTGGGGTACTTTGGGGTAACTTTGGGGTAACTCTGGGGTACTTTGGGGTAACTCTGGGGTACTTTGGGTAACTCTGGGGTAACTCTGGGTTACTTTGGGGTAACTCTGGGGTACTTTGGGTAACTCTGGGGTACTTTGGGGTAACTCTGGGGTACTTTGGGGTAACTCGGGGTAACTCTGGGGTAACTCTGGGGTACTTTGGGGTAACTCTGGGTAACTCTGGGGTAACTCTGGGGTAACTCTGGGGTAACTTTGGGGTAACTCTGGGGTACTTTGGGGTAACTCTGGGGTACTTTGGGGTAACTCTGGGGTACTTTGGGGTAACTCTGGGGTACTTTGGGTTAACTCTGGGTAACTCTGGGTTACTTTGGGGTAACTCTGGGGTACTTTGGGGTAACTCTGGGGTACTCTGGGGTAACTCTGGGGTAACTCTGGGGTAACTCTCTGGTACTTTGGTGTAACTCTGAGATACTTTGGGGTAACTCTGGGGTACTTTGGGGTAACTCTGGGGTACTTTGGGGTAACTCTGGGGTACTTTGGGGTAACTGGGGAACTCTGGGGTACTTTGGGGTAACTCTGGGGTAACTTTGGGTTACTTTGGGGTAACTGGGGTACTTTGGGGTAACTCTGGGGTACTTTGGGGTAACTCTGGGGTACTTTGGGGTAACTCTGGGGTAACTCTGGGGTACTTTGGGGTAACTCTGGGGTACTTTGGGGTAACTCTGGGGTAACTCTGGGGTAACTCTGGGGTAACTCTGGGGTAACTTTGGGGTAACTCTGGGGTACTTTGGGGTAACTCTGGGGTACTTTGGGGTAACTCTGGGGTACTTTGGGGTAACTCTGGGGTACTTTGGGGTAACTCTGGGGTAACTCTGGGTTACTTTGGGGTAACTCTGGGGTACTTTGGGGTAACTCTGGGGTACTCTGGGGAACTCTGGGGTAACTCTGTGGTAACTCTCTGGTACTTTGTGGTAACTCTGGGGTACTTTGGGGTAACTCTGGGGTACTTTGTGGTAACACTGGGGTACTTTGGGGTAACTTTGGGGTAACTCTGGGCTACTTTGGGGTAACTCTGGGGTACTTTGGAGTAACTCTGGGGTAGCTCTGGGTTACTTTGGGGTAACTCTGGGGTACTTTGGGGTAACTCTGGGGTACTTTGTGGTAACAATGGGGTACTTTGGGTTAACTGGGGTAACTCTGGGGTAACTCTGGGGTTCTTTGGGGTAACTCTGGAGTAACTCTGGGGTAACTCTGGGGTAACTCTGTAGTAACTTTGGGGTAACTCTGGGGTACTTTGGGGTAACTCTGGGGTACTTTGGTGTAACTCTGGGGTACTTTGGGGTAACTCTGCGGTACTTTGGGTTAACTCTGGGTAGCTCTGGGTTACTTTGGGGTAACTCTGGGGTACTTTGGGGTAACTCTGTGGTACTCTGGGGAACTCTGGGGTAACTCTGTGGTAACTCTCTGGTACTTTGTGGTAACTCTGGGGTACTTTGGGGTAACTCTGGGGTACTTTGGGGTAACTATGGGGTACTTTGGGGTAACTCTAGGGTACTTTGGGGTAACTGGGAAACTCTGGGGTACTTTGGAGTAACTCTGGGGTAGCTTTGGATTACTTTGGGGTAACTGGGGTACTTTGCGGTAACTCTGGGGTACTTTGGGGTAACTCTGGGGTACTTTGGGGTAACTCGGGGGTAACTCTGGGGTACTTTGGGGTAACTCTGGGGTTCTTTGGGGTAACTCTGGAGTAACTCTGGGGTAACTCTGGGGTAACTCTGTAGTAACTTTGGGGTAACTCTGGGGTACTTTGGGGTAACTCTGGGGTACTTTGGTGTAACTCTGGGGTACTTTGGGGTAACTCTGGGGTACTTTGGGTTAACTCTGGGGTAACTCTGGGGTACTTTGGGGTAACTCTGGGGTACTTTGGGGTAACTCTGGGGTACTCTGGGGTAACTCTGGGGTAACTCTGGGGTAACTCTCTGGTACTTTGGGGTAACTCTGGGGTACTTTGGGGTAACTCTGGGGTAATTTGGGTAACTCTGGGGTAACTTTGGGGTAACTTTGGGGTAACTCTGGGGTACTTTGGGGTAACTCTGGGGTACTTTGGGGTAACTCTGGGGTAACTCTGGGTACTTTGGGGTAACTCTGGGGTACTTTGGGGTAACTCTGGGGTACTTTGGGGTAACTCTGGGGTACTTTGGGGTAACTGGGGTAACTCTGGGGTACTTTGGGGTAACTCTGGGGTACTTTAGGGTAACTCTGGGGTACTTTGGAGTAACTCTGGGGTAACTCTGGGTTACTTTGGGGTAACTCTGGGGTACTTTGAGGTAACTCTTTGGTAACTCTGGGGTAACTCTGGGGTAACTCTGGTGTACTTTGGGGTAACTCTAATGAACTTTTGGGTACTTTTGGGTAACTCTGAGGTACTTTGGGGTAACTCTGGGGTAACTGGGGTATTTTGTGGTAACAATGGGGTAACTCTGGGGTACTTTGGGGTAACTCTGGGGGACTTTGGGCTAACTCTGGGGCAACTCTGTGGCAACTCTGGGGTAACTCTGGGGTAACTCTGGGGTTCTTTGGGGTAACTCTGGGGTAACTCTGGGGTACTTGGGGGTAACTGTGGAAACTCTGGGGTACTTTGGAGTAACTCTGGAGTAACTCTGGGCTAGTTTGGGGTAACTCTGAGGTACTTTTGGGTACTTTTGGGTAACTCTGAGGTAGTTTGGGGTAACTCTGGGGTAACTGGGGTATTTTGTGGTAACAATGGGGTAACTCTGGGGTACTTTTTGGTAACTCTGGGGAACTTTGGGCTAACTCTGGGGCAACTCTGTGGCAACTCTGGGGTAACTCTGGGGTAACTCTGGGGTTCTTTGGGGTAACTCTGGGGTAACTCTGGGGTACTTGGGGGTAACTGTGGAAACTCTGGGTTACTTTGGGGTAACTCTTTAGTAACTCTGGGGTACTTTGGGGTAACTCCGGGGTACTTTGGGGTAACTTTGGGGTACTTTGTAGTAACTCTGGGGTAACTCTGGGGCAACTCTGGGGTAACTCTGGGGTAACTCTGGGGTACGTTGGGGTAACTCTGGGGTACTTGGGGGTAACTCTGGGGTTAGAACTTGAAGCTACTGCACTAACAAGTAACTACGATGTGATAGGTGTTACAGAAACTTGGTTGTCTGAGAGTGATGGAGACGAATATAATATTAGTGGGTACACACTATATAGGAAAGACAGGCAGGACAGAAGAGGCGGAGGGGTAGCGCTATACATAAGAAATATTCTTGAAGCCCAGGTGTTAAATCAGGACAAAGAAAACAATGCAGAATCAATATGGGTCAGAATAATGGACACAAATTCAAAGGGCATAATAATAGGAGCATGGTATAGACTGCCAAACTCAGACGCTGAGCAAAATAATCTGTTGTACAATGACATTCGAAATGCGTGTAGAAAAGGAGAAGCCATACTAATGGGGATTTCAACTTCCCCGTATAAAATGGGAGAACCCGTGGGGGCACGACGGACGAAATTGAAATGGTAGAAATGACAAATGACTGCTTCCTAACGCAATTTGTCAAGGCACCGACTAGAGGGAGGCATACCTTGATTTAATCTTTTCAAATAATGAAGACAGAATAACTAAAACAGAGGTCAGAGAGCCATTGGCAAACTCAGACCACAACATGGTCTCATTTGAAATATTTTTAAAACCCCAAAAGTAATGACTAAAGCTAAGGTTTACAATTTTAGAAAAGCAAACTATGAAGGTATGAAACAGAGACTAACAGAAGTAGATTGGAGTAAAATAGAGAAAACATCCACAGAAAAAGGATGGCTGTTTTTAAAAATGTAGTACTAGAGGCACAAAACGATTACATCCCAAAAGTAGACAAATCTAAATCTAAAACAAAATGGCCAAAATGGTTTAATAGATCAATTAAAAAAATATTCAGCGAAAAAGGCACTTTACAGAGCGTTTAAAAGGGACCAAAACAAAGTACACAGAAAGAGTACTTGGAACTGCAAACACAAGTCAAAAAGGAAGTTAGAAAGGCCAAGAGAGAGATAGAAATCAATATTGCTAAGGGGCTAAAACCAATTCCAAAATATTTTTCCAATATTATAACAGCAAGAGAACATTCAAAGAGGAGGTCAAATGTCTAAGAGACACAAATGGCAAAATCATAGATGAAGAAAAAAAATAGCAAATATATTAAATGATTACTTTTCACAGGTTTTACAAAGGAGGACACGGACAACATGCCCCACATGTCGACCTGTTCCTATCCAATTTTAAATAACTTTAGCATAACAGAGGCAGAAGTGTTAAAGGGACTAGGAGCTCTTAAAATAAACAAATCCCCTGGGCCGGATGAGATCCTCCCAATAGTACTCAAAGAAATGAAAGAAGTTATTTACAAACCGCTAACCAAGATCATGCAACAGTCTCTTGACACAGGGGTTGTACCGACAGACTGGAAAATAGCAAACGTAATACCGATCCACAAAAGGGAGACAAAACCGAACCAGGTAACTACAGACCAATAAGCCTGACTTCTATTATATGTAAACTTATGGAAACTATAATAAGATCCAAAATGGAAAATTACCTATATGGTAACAATATCCTGGGAGACAGCCAGCATGGTTTTAGGAAAGGGAGATCGTGTCTAACTAACCTACTTGACTTTTTGAGGATGCAACATTGAAAATGGATAACTGCAAAGCATACGACATGGTTTATTTAGATTTCCAGAAAGCTTTTGACAAAGTCCCGCATAAAAGATTAATTCTCAAACTGAACGCAGTAGGGATTCAAGGAAATGCATGCACATGGATTAGGGAGTGGTTAACAGGTAGAAAACAGAAAGTACTGATTAGAGGAGAAACCTCAAAATGGAGTGAGGTAACCAGTGGTGTACCACAGGGATCAGTATTAGGTCCTCTGCTATTCCTAATCTACATTAATGATTTAGATTCTGGTATAGTAAGCAAACTTGTTAAATTTGCAGACGACACAAAAATAGGAGGAGTGGCAAACACTGTTGCAGCAGCAAAGGTCATTCAAAATGATCTAGACGGCATTCAGAATTGGGCAGACACATGGCAAATGAAATTTAATAGAGAAAAGTGTAAAGTATTGCATGCGGGCAATAAAATGTGCATTATAAATATCACATGGGAGATAGTGAAATTGAAGAAGGAACTATGAAAAGACCTAGGAGTTTATGTTGACTCAGAAATGTCTTCATCTAGACAATGTGGGAAGCTATAAAAAGGCTAACAAGATGCTTGGATATATTGTGAGAAGTGTTGAATTTAAATCAAGGGAAGTAATGTTAAAACTCTACAATGCATTAGTAAGACCTCACCTAGAATATTGTGTTCAGTTCTGGTCACCTCGTTACAAAAAGGATATTGCTGCTCTAGAAAGAGTGCAAAGAAGAGCAACCAGAATTATCCCGGGTTTAAAAGGCATGTCGTATGCAGACAGGCTAAAAGAATTGAATCTATTCAGTCTTGAACAAAGAAGACTACGCGGTGATCTGATTCAAACATTCAAAATCCTAAAAGGTATAGACAATGTCAACCCAGGGGACTTCTTTGACCTGAAAAAAGAAACAAGGACCAGGGGTCACAAATGGAGATTAGATAAAGGGGCATTCAGAACAGAAAATAGGAGGCACTTTTTACACAAAGAATTGTGAGGGTCTGGAACCAACTCCCCAGTAATGTTGTTGAAGCTGACACCCTGGGATCCTTCAAGAAGCTGCTTGATGAGATTCTGGGATCAATAAGCTACTAACAACCAAACGAGCAAGATGGGCTGAATGGCCTCCTCTCGTTTGTAAACTTTCTTATGTTCTTATGTTCTTACCTTGGGGTAACTCTGGGGTACTTTGGGGTAACTCTGGGGTAACTATGGGGTACTTTGTGGAAACTCTGGGGCACTTTGGGGTAACTCTGGGGTACTTTGGGATAACTCTGGGGTACTTTCGGGTAACTCTGGGAAACTCTGGAAACTGGGTTAACTCTGGGGTACTTTGGAGTAACTCTGGGGTAGCTCTGGGTTAATTTGGGGTAACTCTGGGGTACTTTGGGGTAACTCTGGGGTACTTTGGGGGAACTCTGGGGTACTTTGGGGTAACTGGGGTACTTTGGGGTAACTCTGGGGTAACTCTGGGGTACTTTTGGGTAACTCTGGGGTAACTGGGTTTCTTTGGGGTAACTCTGGAGTAACTCTGGGGTAACTCTTGGGTAACTTTGGGGTAACTCTGGGGTACTTTGGGGTAACTCTGGGGTAACTCTGGGGTACTTTGGGGTTACTCTGAGGTACATTGTTGTACTTTTGGTTAACTCTGTGGTACTTTGTGGTAACAATGGGGTAACTCTGGGGTGCTTTGGGTTAACTCTGGGGAACTTTGGGGTAACTCTGGGGCAACTTTGGGCTAACTCTGGGGTACTTTGGGGTAAGTCTGGGGTACTTTGTGGTAATTCTGGGGTAACTTTGGGGTAACTCTGGGGTACTTTGGGGTA
>CM060270.1:9464100-9587743 GCA_030684275.1 Acipenser oxyrinchus oxyrinchus
TGTATATAGAGAGAGATATGTTAAATACATGCCAGTAGCAATCCACAGCGTTTGGTTATTCTGCTAGTATCAATAATTCATGTATCAATTTTGTTAACTAAAGGACTGACATAACTATACAATTATGGGTCATATGAAATATTTTAAGTATCAATCTATGTTAAATGTAAGGGTTTGTATTAACCATTCCGTGTTGCCAAGATGCTGATTCTCCACAGACATCTGCTGTCCCTCTGGTCCGTCCGCGTTGGTGTTGTCGGAGACTCTCTCCGAGTTTGACCCGATTCGGAGGCATACGGCTCGAATTGATATGGGAGACAATCCCTGTTTTCTGTCTCTACATCAGATCCATCACTACATAATTCACATTCATAAGAGGTGTCTGAAACTGATAAAATTAGGCTACTCTCACTTTCACTGTCGCTGTCAGCCATACTGGCAGATGCAAGGAGCCTGAGGTCACAGTCTCCTGGCCCCACACCAGGAAATGGAGATCATCCTCTGTGTATTTCCGGGTATTATTTGATTCATTGTAGTGCGATTAAACTTCATTTGGTAAAATTAATGTGATTATATGTTCAAGTGAGACCTGTTAATATTATTTTGTATGTTTTATAGTAACAGTCAAGTACCATGCCATAGGCTCTTTTACGATTTTAAAGAGCAAAACACACTCTTCCTGTCTGCTGGTGGCAGAGTAGTCCCGTTCCTTCCCATTCTCGGAAGCTTCAATCCCGTTCTTGTCCGTCCTGAGAGGTTTGTTTTTGTATTTCCTGGTCCCGCCCGATCCCGTGAGCTTCACTCCTGTACCGTCCCATCCACAAAATTGAACTTTTTTTTTTCCCGTGCTTTCTTCTGTCTTTGGACTATTGCCGATATGTTCAATAAACATTTATTTTGGTTTACATTACTATTTTTTGTGTGTTACATTTTTTGATGTATTCTAGTCCCATTCAATCATACCGTTTTTCCATGGATTTCGCGTATCTGCGGACCTTTGTTCCCCAATGCTTGCGGATAAACAAAGTTCAGCTATATATACACACATACTGGACATATACTAATATCATATAATAATATATTGGACGTGTTCTTTCTGTATGGGTTGAAACTTTTTTTTAACAACCTATCATACAACCAAGGGTAGATATTTTAACAAAAGTAGCCTAAATACACAGATCATGGTTATTTTCCATTAACGAATTATGCTCCCTGGTAACAGAATTCTTCTTATATAGTCATTAACAAAGGATGTGAGGTAAATTACCTGTGACAATCAAACATTTTTCCATACAGTGCATTCTGTAATGATGAATGACTTTTCTTTTTCAAAGCACTATTGAACTGTGTTAAATGATTAAAAATTACTTTTGAAAATCCCACTTGTTTGAGTGTCAGGCCCACCGAGCCGACAGGGAAGATGGGGATTTTGAATCAGTGTGAGATAGTTTCTGATTTATAAGCAATCAATGCAATGAGGCAGACATGACAGACAGACTCTAAAGCTATAATAAAAAATAGGTCATACAATGCAAGTTTGAATTACAGTAATTACCGGAAGTACAGAAAGCCAATAGCCATGTACAAAACATGCAAGCCCGGAGGCAGGCAGGAGAGACACACAGACAACTTACCTGCTCAGACTCTGAAACGCACTTTGCAAAATCTTCACATCCTTCTAAGCCATGTACCAGAGTCATGGGCTCCTTGTGGAATTTATTCTCAAATCCTTCTGAAGATCTAAAACAAAACAATTTCAGGATGCAATAATAGCAATAGCAATCTCACTGCTCACCAGCGACTCCTGCGAGCGAGCTGTATTTAACCGGAACTGTGTTTCCTTCAACACGACAGGTCTGCTTGGCTTTACTATTGGTTTGCAGAGTGAAAGAAAGTGAGCAGCCTGACAACGCATGTTTGTACCGAATATTTGTCTCTACCGAATCACTGCTTGGGTTGCAGCAGTCAGACAGGGTCTTAAAAACAATTGGGCATTCCAAATTGGAGAGAAAATGGGGAAAAAAGAGGCTCTGTCTCGCAAGCAATATTGCTGGCAATTCTTTGTATATGGGACATTGTTCTAAGATGTCATTGGACAAGAAAAAAAGGGAAAAGTGTAATGTCAAGGAAATAAATCAACACATTGTGCTTTCATTCAAAACAAAATCTCTCTTAAATCATGCAAGGCAAAAAAGTCTTTAAAACATACGTAAAAATACACAAATATTTATTTTCACCCGATGTATTTTTTATGTTTCTAATTCATTTGAAGTTATACTGTATCATTTGTTGTTCCTGTTATTTTAGTTTGTGTTCTTGGCATCAATAATAAACAAATAGATAAGTACATTAATAAGTGTTGCATCTAAGTAGAAGAATGTTATTTGAACTGTGAAGACCCAGAATACTCATAAAACAAAAGAAGTATATGCTTTTTAAATTAACTATATGCCATGCTACAGCTGGATGTGCCAGTCATGTATAGGAAGCTGGACATTACATGATGAACTGACATGAAATAGTCAGCAATATTGCCAGCAATAAATTGTCAAGTGTAGATTAGAAAATTGCCAAGTGTAAACTGGCCCTTAGATGTACTGAGCCGATAATAGTGGGCTGCAGCATTTCAGATGGAAAGAGGAGGACTGTGTGAGGAGGAGATTGAGCATCAAAATAAAATTACAAGAATCCCGTCCTAGCATAGGCCACTGGCCTGGAAAGGAAGAGAAAATCAGAGTTATTCACAGGAAGGACTAGAAAGGTTTTGTTTTTCATTTTGTGATTTCCATTTTGTCGCATTTTGAACCTTTTGCTTTCTAAGCTGTACATTAGCACAGTTGCTTTTTACCTTCAGCGTGTGTCTGTCTGACTGTGTATGTGATCTATGACAAAAACATTGTCAATGTAAAAAAATGCAGCAGCCATTTAAAGTGGTGATATCAAACACAAAAGCCCAAGTTAAGAGAAGCAATTGGGGCAACCTGGTCAAGCATCAAGGAAATAGACACAATTGGAAAGGTGATGGGGCCCAACATTCACACAAATGTTGCTTCTAACTTGGCTTCTTTTTTCATCGCTCCACTTTACATTGAAATGCTCATTCCCTTATCAGCTGGGTTTAACCAGAATAAAGATGCTGAGACACATGTGCCAAGGAAAGTGCTCAACACAGACTGAAGTGTTCTTGGTTATCCTTACAAGCACTACTACAGAGAGAAAGACAGACAGGGAATGGGAGAGGCGTCATCACAAGCGCAGACAAGTATGCTTTGGAAAGACACACGGACACCATGCAGGTAAGGCACAGGTAGATGAGGGCACACATGGACAGACATTGAGCCCATACATACAAGAATACCTCAAAGAGCACAAAGCAGTATATTTCCAACAATGAAGATGATGGACAAGACCAATAATGGCAACGAGTACAAGGGATAATGAGAATGCAAGGTAAGTGTATGGGAAGTGACAGTTGATGGGGCAGGCTTTGCAGATCCAGGGCTGGGGTGTTGGAGCCTTTTTGGTTGTGCATTGTTAATGTTTTTGTTGCAGATGTGACTTTTGAGCTGATAAGGGAATGGTCACAATCCACTTAAAGTTGTACAAAGAGCATTTCAATGTAAAGTGGAGCGATGAAAAAAGAAGCCAAGTTAGAAGCAACATTTGTGTGAATGTTGGGCCCCAGCACCTTCCAATTGTGTCCTATTTGCTTGATGCTTGACCAGGTTGCCCCAATTGCTTCTCCTAACTTGGGCTTTTGTGTTTGATATCACCACTTTAAACAGCTGTTGCGTTTTTCTAACTTGTTTTTACATTGACAATAAATAAAGCGAGGGAAAGATATTCAAGAATGCGTATGGTAAATAGACAGACAGACAAGGGTAATAAGTACAGTAATATAAGAGAAATGAGAAGATTTGAAAGTAAAATAATGGTAGAAGGGACTTTTGGACAGTATTGAAAGTGTAAACATTTTATTCTTTTAGTTGCAAATGTACATCCATCAGTGGTGAAAACAATATGTATATTTTGGTAGGTATTGATATTTACGTAGGTACAAAACTACAATGTTATGAATGGTTAAAAATGCATGTCAATGCTAAAGGGTAGTATACTAACACATTTTAATGCTGGAAAAAACATTATTCTCCTTGATATAGTGCTGTTATGAACTTAGGCCAAAGTAAGGCATTTGTAAAGCATTAGATCTCTTCATAAAAGGCCATATACATGTCCTTTGCATTTCTTGGCCATGGTTTGACTTCAATAAGTGCATCATTTGCATGCACCCATTTTCCAGTAGCACCCACAGCAAGAACAGACACATAGTGTCCTGAAGTAACATCTTGTCCTTGGTGTATGATAATGGAATCTAATTGATCATTCCTGTTGTCCACAGTAATTGTGCTCTTCTGCACAGCAGTAAACTTAGCATTGTGTCACTTTGTAACGGTCCCATCTGGTTTGGTTTCCCAAAGCATAAGTTGGACTGCAATCAGTCTCCCTGCTCATTGAATAAGTTCATGTTTTATGATTGGAGAAGTTTTGCATTGCCTACATTTGTGAACAATCTGCAATCACCTTGGTTGGTGGCTCTGGTGCATATTAAGTGCGAGTTCATCATACGCAAACAAATTCCACAGATCCACAGATCCCACGAAGTCAGTCAGTTTGTGATTTTCCTCTTGAGTAACTGGCACATACGGTGGATTCTCATGCACAGGTGGAAGCTGTAGCAAATCCCCCAGAAGTAAGATGTTGATTTTTCCAAACCAGCCATCATCTGTGTTAGCAGTCTGGAAAATCTCACACAGACGAAGATGGATGTACAATAAGGTGACATTGGAAATCATGGACAGCTCATCAGTAATGAGGAGGGTCACATCCAAACTAAATACAAATGCAAATGTGTGACAAATGCTAAATGCATTTCAAATACTTCCCCATACAGCATATGTTAATTGACTGATTTATTATCACGAATCTGGCAGTTACATAAAACAGTGTTTCCCAATCTTGGTCCTGAGGACTCAGTGTTTGCTGGTTTTGTTCCAACTTACCTCTGAATTACTGAATTGAACCCTCAATTGAACAAATAATTTGTCTACTCAGAGCATTGGATTATTTTTAGCTCTTAAATGGCTGGCTGCACAGGCCTCAATTAGCACTAATCTAGGACTGCCTAATATTAACTCAGGTAAAGTAGTCCAAGATTAGTGCTGATCAGGGTTTTTGAAAGCAACCAAAAGAGTTGGATATTTCAAGTTATTTCTAACATTGCATGAAGTCACTAATTGTTAGTTCAATTGGGGGATCAATTTAATAATTGAGAACTCAGTTGGAACACAAACAGCAGACACAGTGGGTCCCCAGGACCAGGTTTTTGGCGGAAAATCAATTATTTTAACTAGTTGATAGAAAATGTATTCCTACCTATAATTACAAAAAAATTAAAAAGGTAGGTGAGCTGAGTGCCAGAAACCAAGAACAAAAACACAGGGTAAGACAGTAACCACTGTAATAAATGTGTATTGAGGTGTGGAGAACAACAAGATAGAAATAGAAATACTGGTTGCGAGTCTGCCAAAGAAAATAAATAAATAAAGAAAAATACATCCACAATTAAAACAAAAACAATAAATATGTGCAATCGATATGAAATTGGAGGCCTTCTCCACAGAGCAGAATTCACCCAAAAACAATAGAAATGTCCAAAAGAAAAACTAATGTCCTTATTGAAATGGTCCTTGCCCAAGGCAGAAAAAATAAACCAGCAGAAGAAAATATTAAATTGGTAATCTCTCACCCAGAGTTCAGGAAATGATGCAGCATCAGAGTTAGGATTCCTCTGGTGTAGGAAAACGATTTCCCTTTGGACAAATAGATTGGTTGAATAATCCTTGAATAATCCTTCCAGTGGAAACCAGGAACGGCTTTGTGTGACGAGGCCCAGAGATCCGGATGGTGGATAAAAACGTCATTACATTACTCTTTAATTTGCTAATGCCAAATAAAACTCAGCTCAAGAAGTTAATTATAATCAGGATTAAAATCTTAAATACTCTTTCCTGAGTGTTCTCTTTCTTTTATTCAAAGAGGAGGTTAAATGTCTAAGAGACACAAATGGCAAAATCATAGACGGAAAAAAATAGCAAATATATTAAATGATTACTTTTCACAGGTTTTACAAAGGAGGACACGGACAACATGCCCCACGTATCGATCTGTTCCTATCCAGTTTTAAATAACTTTAGCATAACAGAGGCAGAAGTGTTAAAGGGACTAGGAGCTCTTAAAATAAACAAATCCCCAATAGTACTCAAAGAAATGAAAGAAGTTATTTATAAACTGCTAACCAAGATCATGCAACAGTCTCTTGACACGGGTTGTACTGACAGACTGGTAATAAACGTAATACTGATCCACAAAAAGGGAGACAAAACCGAACCAGGTAACTACAGACCAATAAGCCTGACTTCTATTATATGTAAACTTATGGAAACTATAATAAGATCCAAAATGGAAAATTACCTATATGGTAACAATATCCTGGGAAACAGTCAGCATGGTTTTAGGAAAGGGAGATCGTGTCTAACTAACCTGCTTGACTTTTTTGAGGATGCAACATCGACAATGGATAATTACAAAGCATACAACACTGTTTATTTAGATTTCCAGAAAGCATTTGGCAAAGTCCCACATAAAAGATTAATTCTCAAACTGAACGCAGTAGGGATTCAAGGAAATGCATGCATATGGATTAGGGAGTGGTTAACATGTAGAAAACAGAAAGTACTGATTACAGCAGAAACCTCAAAATGGAGAGAGGTAACCAGTGGTGTACCACAGGGATCAGTATTAGGTCCTCTGCTATTCCTAATCTACAGTAATGATTTAGATTCTGGTATAGTAAGCAAACTTGTTAAATTTGCAGACGACACAAAATAGAAGGAGTGGCAAACACCGTTGCAGCAGCAAGGTCATTCAAAATGATCTGGACAGCATTCAGAAATGGGCAGACACATGGCAAATTACATTTAATAGAGAAAAGTGTAAAGTACTGCACGCAGGCAATAAAAATGTGCATTCTAAATATCATATGGGAGATACTGAAATTGAAGAAGGAATCTATGAAAAAGACCTAGGAGTTTATGTTGACTCAGAAATGTCTTCATCTAGACAATGTGGGGAAGCTAATAAAAGGCCAACAAGATGCTCGGATATATTGTGAGAAGTGTTGAATTTTATTCAAGGGAAGTAATGCTAAAACTTTACAATGCATTAGTAAGACCTCACCTAGAATATTGTGTTCAGTTCTGGTCACCTATTGCTGCCCTAGAAAGAGTGCAAAGAAGAGCAACCAGAATTATCCCAGGTTTAAAAGGCATGTTGTATGCAGACAGGCTAAAAGAATTTAATCTGTTCAGTCTTGAACAAAGAAGACTATGCGGTGATCTGATTCAAGCATTCAAAATCCTAAAAGGTACTGACAATGTTGACCCAGGGGACTTTTTGACCTGAAAAAGAAACAAGGACCAGGGGTCACAAATGAAGATTAGATAAAGGGGCATTGAGAACAGAAAATAGGAGGCACTTTTTTACACAGAGAATTGTGAGGGTCTGGAACCAACTCACCAGTAATGTTGTTGAAGCTGACACCCTGGGATCCTTCAAGAAGCTGCTTGATGAGATTCTGGGATCAGTAACCTACTAACAACCAAACAAGCAAGATGGGCTGAATGGCCTCCTCTCGTTTGTAAACTTTCTTATGTTCTTATTTTCTTATCAATTACAAATATCAATTGCTCTGGATAAAAACATCAACCAAATCAATTAATGACATGTATTTTCCTGGCTTGCCATTTATTAATTTTTGTCAGTTTAAAAATTAAATAAATTAAGTTCGAACCTCAGGATTTTTTTTGTGCGATATGTGCTGTTTCAAAACATAATAAATAGCTTAGTGTAACTGGTATGGATATCAAAGTGCTTGTGTTACCTGGTTTATTTTGATGTATAGCAACATGTGAAATCGAGTTAGGCCATTTTCTCAATGGATACTGCTGGTTTTAAAACCGGAAGCTAAAGCTTTTGAGTCACGCAGATCCTTTTCAGTGCAAACTCGTCAAGTGCGGATGTAAGCATCAAAACGTTAGGTTACCTACTGTAACCCTGGTTCCCTGAAAGAGAAGACGACCTCCAACATTAAGTATGGGATATTCCCTGCCCTAGAGGTAGGTAATACTGAGATCTCTATATCAGAGCTGCCGAAGGCCCTTCCTGTGATGACGCACTCGGTCCCGCCTACCGAGGGTATAAAACCGTCACTCACCGGAAGATCTCCCTCTTTTTCCGCCGAACCCGTGAAGGCGACCGGAGTGACCTCATGGTTGGTGGTCGTCTTCTCTTTCAGGGAACCAGGGTTACGGTAGGTAACCTAATGTTCCCTTTCAAGTCGAAGACGACCACCAACATTAAGTATGGGATAATGTATACCAGAGCCGTCGTGAGGGAGAAGGAACGGCAGCATATGAGGGACGCACAAGCGCTGTCTAACCTAGAGGTTAGCGGTGTGAACTTACACCCTCAAGGACCCTTGTGCCCACAGATGGCACAGCAGGATCTACCACATTAGCGCGTAGAATCTGGTGAAAGTATGCGGCGTAGCCCAGCTAGCCGCAGCACAAATCTCAGACATCGGCGCCTTTAAAAGGGCCCACGATGTAGCCAACCCTCTAGTCGAATGCGCAGCTACTCTACCAGGTGGGGGTAACCCAGCACCATCATATGCAGTCGACACCGTGTCTGCAATCCAGGGTGACAGACGCTGCTTAGAGGGGCTGTCCTAGGGTTCGTGTTCCGTGACAGACAAAGAGCTGGTCAGATTGACGCAGCGCTCTTGTCCTAAGCACGTAACATCTCAATGCCCGCACTGGGCAAAGAAAATTAAATCTCTCATCCTCCGTTGAAGCAACGGAGGTGGATGAAAAGACTCCAGTTCCACAGACTGGTTAATGTGGAAAGCTGTAATTACCTTGGGGAGGAAAGAGGGGTTGATGCGCAGCGACACTCCGCTTCCATCCTCCCACACGCGCATGCAGGAGCTGTGCACAGACAGCACCTGCAGCTCATTGATCCGCTTTACGGAGGTGATAACTAAGAGGAAGGCTGTCTTCATAGACAGATACTTCAGCTCAATGGAGTTTAAGGGCTCAAACGGGCCTTCGTGAGAGCCTCTAGCACAATATTAAGGCTCCATTCGGGGAGAACAGTCCTCCTAGGAGGGCGTAATCACTGTGCGCCTTTAAGGAAATGGGTAGCCAAAAATGCGCACCCGGAGACATAGAATCTACGGGGGCATGGCAAGCAGAGATAGCCGCTGAATACACCTGCAAGATGGAAGGTGACCGTCCAGCACCAAGCAGTTCCTGCATGAACTGCAATATGACTGGCCTAGGGCAAATGATGGGGTCATGGTTTCAAGCCAGACACCAAGCTTGAAAATACTTCCACTTATAGGTATACAAAAACCTAGTGGAGTCCACCCTAGCGCTCTGCATGGTACCCACAACTGCGTCCGATAGCCCTAGGGCTAGCCAGCAGTCCCTTACAGGGGCCAGACCCATAGCTGGAACCTGCGTGGCTCCAGGTGCCAAAGAGAGCCTTCCGCCTGACTGAGGAGATCCAACGAAGTGGAATCTTCCAGGGCTGGCTATGCAACAGCTGGCACAGGGTCGAAAACCACATTCTCTTGGCCACCTGGAGAACTGACGCTTTCTCTAACCCGACTTTCCCTAGAAAAGCCGGGAGCAGCGGTATAGGCGGGAAAGCGTACATAAAACACTTTGGACCACTCGTGGGCTGCTCTCAGTTCCCACGCATTATATCCAGCGATCCGTCCAGGGTCCGCGAACTCCTCCACCTGCCCAGACTGGCCCCCCAACAGAGTTGGGTGCGTCTGTCATCACCAATTGACAGTTGTGTATCACTCCTATGCTTGCGCCTTCGCTCAGAAGAGAGGCTTGCTTCCACCAGCGTAGGGCTTCCCAGCCTAGGCGAGACACGGTCAGCTGACGGTGTCTGTCGCGCTTGGGGTGCAGCCTAAGGCACTGAGCCACACTTGGATCGGGCGCTTGTGGAGTAACCCTAGTTGGGTGGGTGATGAAGCCAAGGCCATCAGACCCAATAGTTTTTAACACAACACCAATTATACTGTGAACCCTTGCTGAACAGGGCCAGACAGTTGCAAATGGCAGCCACTCTGTCCGACAGGTAGGCTTGCACTGTGTGGGCCACTGCTCCTTCCTGCGACTGGGCAGATTAACCGGTCGTTCAGCTAATTCATCACCCTGATCACTTGCAGCTACAAGGGAGCTAGGATGGCATCCATGCACTTTGAAACGTGCGGGGGCTAAGGAGAGGTTGAACCACAGCACAGAAAACTCAGGACGCTCCCCTGTAAGGCCAAGCGGAGATACTTCCTGTGCACTAGACGAATAGCAACGTGGAATCCGCGTTCTTTCAGTCCAGTGTGATAAACCATTCGCCCGGCCAGACAGCCTGCCGAGTACGGCAGATGCCAGCGCGTAACATCCGGGGCAACCACCGGTGCAGGCGGGGTCAGCTCCGGGGCTGGCGTTATTGGCTGAGCTAGGGCCACAGCAAGGGCTTGAGCCTGCTGCCTGGCCAGGCCCAGCGCCGCGTACAGCTCAGCCGTGTACTGAAGCACTCTGGCACCAAGGGTGCAGACGCACCGAGGACACTGAGTGAGGTAGAATACAGTACTGGTGCACCGAAGCATCGGGGCACCGAGTGCAGGTGTTATTCACATGCTGTGGTGCTAAGCACTGAGGCATGGAGCATCTAAATACCGAGGGCGCCGACTGGGGGCGCCCAGCCTTAACCGCGTGAAGTCAACACAACCTGGGGTAGCGCATAGCATACACCGGGGTGGATACCCAGACTCGAGTGGCTGCGGTAGGCAACCAGGAGAGCAGAACAGGGGAGCGCACGGTGCTGCACCATGGTGCAGAGCGGCGATAACCTGGTTCTGGACCGTGTGCAGTCACACAACGTGGCAGCGCATAGTGTATGCCAGGGTGGAGCACAGGCTCAAGGAGCTGCAACCTGTTATTTCTTTTTAACTGCAAAGGCAGTAATAGGAACAAACAGGCTTATACCCAGCCATTAGGCTATGGGAGAAACACATTCACCATGCCAGGCGGGTGACCAAGCGCGCCCAGTAGGCGGGCTGAAATAAGCCGGCAGATTCAACTCAACCGTGGGACACAGCAAAGTGGAAGAATCAGCTTATTATTTATTTCTAACTGCCGGGAAGTAAGAAACAAATGTGCACACACACCACAGAAGCCGTGTGGGTAAAAATATCAGTCACCACGGCAACGCGGTTAACTGATTTTGTTTTGTTTTTCCAGCCCACCGAGTATGCGGGCTGAAGCAAGCCTGCGTATGTAACTCAACAGCGGGCAGCAGAGCTGCCGTTTGATATCATACTACATTTTATTTATTTATTTATTTATTTTTCTAAACTGCAAGGCAGTAAAGAAAAACACATCACACACACACACAACAGCAAGGTTGTGAGGGTAAAATAGCGGTCACCACGGCAGTGCGTGTGACTGCTTTTAAACAGCGCACTGAGTAGGCGGGCTGAGACAAGCCAGCAGAAGCCGCTTAACAGCGGGGCCAGCAGCGCTGGGTCCCGGTGGAAGTAACGCTGTATTATTTTTATTTCTAAACTGCAAGGCAGTAAAGAAACGAAAATACACACACCTCCACGTAAGCTGTGCGGGTAAAAATAATAGTTACCACGGCAATGTAGGTAACTGATTTTGTTTTTACCAGCCCACCGAGTAGGCGGGCTGAAACAAGCCGGCGTAAGTATCTCGACAGCGGGGCTCAGCTTAACTGGGTCCCGATGGAGGAATCGCGCTTGTATCGTTTTATTATTATTTTTTAAAACGCAGTGAAATAAAACCACACATACACGCACACAACAGCAAGCTGTGAGGGTAATAAAGCAGACACCACGGCAACTCGGGTGAACTGAATATTTTAAGCGCACCTAGAGGGTGGGCTGAGGCAGTCCAGCAGAGTCAATTCCACAGCGGGGCACGGCAGAGGCGGAGCCCAGTGGAGGAACACGTGTCTCTTTTTCTTTTAAACTGCAACATTATTATTATTTTATTCCTTAGCAGACGCCCTTATCCAGAGCGACTTAATAGCAGAGGAAAGCAGAAAACAGCGACCGCTGTAAGGCTTTCAGCAGACTGCAATCGCAAAGCGATGTAGGCTGTTAAGCAGAAAAAAAGAGTAAACACAGCGTAGTAACTGGACAGGGGTGTCTAGCCTGGACTACGTGCAGTCACACGACCGGGGCAGCGCGTAGCTTACCGCGGAGTGAAGCACCTTCTACAGGCACAAGGCAACGAGGCACCTTGTGCATCGAGCACCCGAGGCGCTATGCGCCCTGATGTACTAAGCACCTGCCTACCGAGCACCACACGTCCTGTGGGTATGATGCGTCGCAGGCCGTAAAGGGAAGGACCCCGATATGGTGCTGACTTTGTGCATTAGCACTGAGGCACTGCTCCCACTGCGTTGAACACTGGTAAGTGTTAACGTAGTGTGTCCACTCACTAGCGTTACAGCAAGGTATGCTGAGCCCCGTGCGCACCGAGTATCCTGTTTTAACAGATACTGCGCAGCACCGTGAGCTATGTGCCAGGTTGAGCAGTGCTTACGCAATAACCCGTGCGTCCCAAGCGCACTGTGTACTGCATTCGAGATGCTAGGCAGAGAGTCCTGAGACAGGACGTCTGGCTTGTGCATAGCACTAAGCACTGCTTTCACTGCGTTTGACCCACAGGTACTAACACAGTGTAAATTTCGGTAGCGCTACAGCTAAGGCTATTAACACCGCTTACCCTGCGCCGGGTACCGTGGGCACAAGCACACCGTGTACTACGCAGTGTATGGGCACTAGTGTACAACCAACTACGCCTGCACCGTGTAATATACTAGTGTACAACCAACCACGCCTGCACCGTGTAATATGTACACAGCGTGCAGCTTTGAGCTGAGCTCAGTGCGCACTGGTATTACCGCGCAGCACCACGAGCTATCCGCTAGTAGAGCAGTACTTACGCAACGAGCGCAACGTGCACCGCACTGCTTGCCTTGAGCGTTCCAAACGCCTTGCGCAATGGGTACCGTACACTGCGTGAACTGCGCATCGCGCGCACTGTGCGTAACTGCACTTTAGAACAAGCGCAACGTCGAACGTTCTAGACGCCTCGCGCAGCGGAGTGTAAACTGCTTACTCTGCGCTTTGTGCGTAACTTTTGGAAGAAGCAACGAGCATCTGCGCGTTATGTGCGCTGTGAATATCGTTCTGCGCAGACTGCGTACTGGGAACCAAGTACCGTGTGCCTTATGCTCCTACACTGGCGTCGGATAATACGCAGCCTGTACCAAGAGAAATCAGGCTATGCGTGCGCCGCGGTACCACAGCACCGAGAGGACGCTACGCAAAGTGCGTACCCAGACCGCGTGGTCAACACACACCTGGTCATACTTAATGTTGGTGGTCGTCTTCGACTTGAAAGGGAACTAGGGCAGTCCAACAGCTGACCAGTGGCGCAGCGGGCAAAAGCGTGTCTGTATCAGCGTAGAATTCTCATGCTGCAGCTTCGAACCCCGCAGGTTTTTTTTCCGCGAGTAAGGAACGGAAGATGATGATGATGATGAAAAAGGAGAATGACAATTTTATCTTAGTTTGATGACTCCGTGTGTATTCGAGGTATTTACGTTTTTTTCACATTCGATCTAAGAAAGCTTAAAACTTTATGTTTAAAGTGGAATGGTACTTCTAAGTTATTTACTTTTACCGCTGCAACATGGTCAAAACAGCAAAACTCTTGGTGCTGTATAGAGAGTCTTGGCAGTTCCGCCAAGTTTTACTAACTTGCAGCGAGGAACTACCATTCCTCTCAATATTCTACACTTCCATATATATATATATATATATATATATATATATATATATATATATATATATATATATATATATATATATATTGGAAGGTAAGAACTATTTTGAATCTAAATCTCTTTTATATTGATGCATTGCTATAAGGTATATAACTTATGTTTTAGTCCAAGAGAATGATATATATTGGATGTTCTAGAATTTAGCGGTGGACGTTTTTAGCTTTATGCATGCATAGCACAAGGGCAAAACATGTTATAACCATAAACATATTAAAGTATTAAACACAGAATGATAATTGCCTTGTAAAACCCACATCAATTTGTATAAATCACATACAAATGTACAGATAGATTTGTAATCCAGTATGGAAAAATATACGTTTTATTTTATCCTCAAAAAATCAAGCAGGTTAGTTAGACACGATCTCCTTTCCTAAAACCATGCTGACTGTCTCCCAGGATATTGTTACCATATATGTAATTTTCCATTTTAGATCTTATTATAGTTTCCATAAGTTTACATATAATAGAAGTTAGACTTATTGGTTTGTAGTTACCTGGTTCGGTTTTGTCTCCCTTTTGTGGATCGGTATTACGTTTGCAATTTTCTAGTCTGTCGGTACAACCCTGTGTCAAGAGACTGTTGCATGATCTTGGTTAGCGGTTTGTAAATAACTTCTTTAATTTCTTTGAGTACTATTGGGAGGATCTCATCCGGCCCAGGGGATTTGTTTATTTTAAGAGCTCCTAGTCCCTTTAACACTTCTGCCTCTGTTATGCTAAAGTTATTTAAAACTGGATAGGAACAGGTCGACATGTGGGGCATGTTGTCTGTGACCTCCTTTGTAAAACCTGTGAAAGGTAATCATTTAATATATTTGCTATTTTTTTCTTCGTCTATGATTTTGCCATTTGTGTCTCTTAGACATTTAACCTCCTCTTTGAATGTTCTCTTGCTGTTATAATATTGGAAAAAAACATTTTGGAATTGGTTTTAACCCCTTAGCAATATTGATTTATATCTCTCTTGGCCTTTCTAACTTCCTTTTTGACTTGTGTTTGCAGTTCCAAGTACTCTTTCTGTGTACTTTGTTTTGGTCCCTTTTAAACGCTCTGTAAAGTGCCTTTTTTCACTGAATATTTTTTTAATTGATCTATTAAACCATTTTGGCCATTTTGTTTTAGATTTAGATTTGTCTACTTTTGGGATGTAATTGTTTTGTGCCTCTAGTACTACATTTTTAAAAACAGGCATCCTTTTTCTGTGGATGTTTTCTCTATTTTACTCCAATTTACTTCTGTTAGTCTCTGTTTCATACGTTCATAGTTTGCTTTTCTAAAATTGTAAGCCTTAGCTTTAGTCATTACTTTTGGGGTTTAAAACACTTCAAATGAGAATATGTTGTGGTCTGAGTTTGCCAGTGGCTCTCTGACCTCTGTTTTAGTTATTCTGTCTTCGTTATTTGAAAATACTAAATCAAGGCATGCCTCCCCTCTAGTCAGTGCCTTGACAAATTGCGTCAGGAAGCAGTCATTTGTCATTTCCACCATTTCAATTTCATCCGTCGTGCTCCCCACCGGCTTTTCCCATTTTATATGGGGGAAGTTGAAATCCCCATTAGTATGGTTTCTCCTTTTCTACACGCATTTCTAATGTCATTGTATAACAGATTATTTTGCTCAGCGTCTGAATTTGGTGGTCTAATAATGCTCCTATTATTATGCCCTTCGAATTTTTGGCCATTATTCTGACCCATATTGATTCAGTGTTGTTTTCTTTGTCCAGATTTAACACCTGGGCTTCAAGACTATTTCTTATGCATAGCGCTACCCCTCCACCTCTTTCCTATACAGTGTGTACCCACTAATATTATATTCGTCTCCATCACTCTCAGACAACCAAGTTTCTGTAACACCTCTCACATCGTAGTTACTTGTTAGGATTTTACATGGTTTTTTTTTCAGAAATGGCTATTGAAGATATCTCTAAATGAACAGGAAGCTATTTGAAGATATCTTCAAATGATTTGCAGATATACAGTATTTAAATAATATGTGGATTTGGCTAGCATGGTGCGCCAAACTGTAAATTAGAGATATCTTAAAATGAGGGTGTGGAAGGGTGGTGGGTAATTCACTGACACACGGGAGACACAGGTGATTTTGACAGCACCACACAGGTGCCCAGTTTTATTTAAGTGGGGCAGTTCCACGTTCTGGCCCGCAGAGGGCGCTGTTGTCTGTGGTCTGCCTATCAACAATGATAGACAGAACCACAGAGATACCAGGGATGGTACCTTTCTAAATTAGATGTGCACTCGCAGGTGCTCAAACACAAAAATAAGCAAAAGGAGAAAAGAACCAGGAAAATAAAACACATTAATCAAAACTACAAACAAAAGGTGCTGCACTCGGCAGCTTCACCCCGACCGTCGCTACCCGCACGGTCCGGGTCTCCGTCCTACCCTCGCCGCTCCCTCAGACTGCTAAAACAAATACTGATGGGGTCTGCCCACGGTTTCCCTGCTAACCCTGTTTCCTTTCCTTTCTTTTCTTTTTCTTTTTATTTCTTTTGGGTTTTCCTCCCGGCCGTGCTCGGGATCAGTGCGTCCGCCGTCCGTTTTCTCTCAAAAGGGCAGACCTGAGGGAACAGCAGAATGTTATTTTATAGGGCTAGCAATCCCCAAGACCCGCCGCTCAGCCATTCAGAGAGAGGAAAGCCCGCACACACTCTCCCACCTCTCCGTGTCACTGCCATGACTGACAGGCGAATATTGACGGGCTGCTGCCCTCTTCCTGCAGCACTTGAACACATCAGAAGAGTCAGTACAGGTCTCCCCTGTTACAGAGGGTTTTAAAGATATCTGTAAATCATTTGAAGGTATCTTCAAATAGCTTCCTGTTCATTTAGAGATACCTGTAAATCATTTAGAGATATCTCTAAATAACTTCCTGTTCATTTGAAGATATCTTTAAATAGACAGGAAGTCCATTGAAAACATAGAGCATTTTCACTGGAAGTTATTTTGAGATATCTCTAAATGAACAGGTTATTTGAAGATATCTTCAAATGATTGAGATATCTCTAAATGAACAAGTTATTTGAAGATATCTTTAAATGATTTAGAGATATCTTTAAATGATTTAGAGATCTCTTTAAATGAACAGGATGTTATTTAGAGATATCTAAATGATTTAGAGATATCTGAAAAGTATTGCATTTTAGATATCTCATTTAAAGCTCCATTTAAAGATATCTGTAAATCATTTTGAAATATCTCTAAATGTATTTTAGATATCTGGAAATGATTTAGAGATCTTCAAATATTTAGAGATATCTATAAATTAATTTGAGATATCTCTAAGTGGCAATTTGGCTTGACATAGCACTCGGCTCACGTCTGTTACATAGCACGGAGGATCACTGAGGATTACAAATACCACCCGACAGAGGACCAACGCGGTGGAACAACACATACAACACGGACCCGGTCACAGTGAGTACGGCGTGTTGTTTTGTTCCTGGATGTGTTGTGGTGCGGGACTGGTGCTTATTTTTAAGAAACCCTGGCTGAAGCCAAGGGGTAGCGGACGGTAACGAAAAGCACATCATACAGGGCATTTTAAGTGGGGCTAACCACAGCAGGAGTTATATCCATAGAGAGGAACCCTGTAAGAAAAGACATAATATAGAATTACAAACAGAACTCTGACTGTGTTCATTATAGTACTTATTAACTGTGAAGAACTTCTGTGTGTTTAATTTGTTTTAGTTTGGAACTATTAAAGAAACTTATTACTTGCAATTACTGTCTGGATCACACTTGTCTGCACTACAATACAGACACCTTAGCCAGGTCCCAAACTACGTGAACGCACTTGTTTCACAATATATATATATATATATATATATATATATATATATATATATATATATATATATATATATATATATATACAGTACTGTGCAAAAGTTTTAGGCAGGTGTGAAAAAATGCTGTAAAGTAAGAATGCTTTCAAAAATAGACATGTTAATAGATTACATTTATCAATTAACTAAATGCAAAGTGAGTGAACAGAAGAAAAATCTAAATCAAATCCATATTTGGTGTGACCACCCTTTGCCTTCAAAACAGCATCAAGCATCAATTCTTCTAGGTACACTTGCACACAATTTTGAAGGAACTCGACAGGTAAGTTGGCCCAAACATCTTGGAGAACTAACCACAGTTCTTCTGTGGATTTAGGCAGCCTCAGTTGCTTCTCTTTCTTCATGTAATCCCAGACAGACTCGATGATGTTGAGATCAGGGCTCTGTGGGGGCCATACCATCACTTCAGGACTCCTTGTTCTTCTTTACGCTGAAGATAGTTCTTAATGACTTTTGCTGTATGTTTGGGGTTGTTGTCATGCTGCAGAATAAATTTGGGGCCAATCAGATGCCTTCCTGATGGTATTGCATGATGGATAAGTATCTGCCTGTACTTCTCAGCATTGAGGAGACCATTAATTCTGACCAAATCCCCAACTCCATTTGCAGAAATGCAGCCCCAAACTTGCAAGGAACCTCCACCATGCTTCACTGTTGCCTGCAGACACTCATTCGTGTACGCTCTCCAGCCCTTCGCCGAACAAACTGCCTTCTGCTACAGCCAAATATTTAAAATTTTGACTCATCAGTCCAGAGCACCTGCTGCCATTTTTCTGCACCCCAGTTCCTGTGTTTTCGTGCATAGTTGAGTCGCTTGGCCTTGTTTCCACGTCGGAGGTATGGCTTTTTGGTCGTAAGTCTTCCATGAAGGCCACTTCTGACCAGACTTCTCCGGACAGTAGATGGGTGTACCAGGGTCCCACTGTTTACTGCCAGTTCTGAGCTGATGGCACTGCTGGACATCTTCCGATTGCGAAGGGAAGTAAGCATGATGTGTCTTTCATCTGCTGCAGTAAGTTTCCTTGGCCGACCACTGCGTCTACGGTCCTCAACGTTGCCCGTTTCTTTGTGCTTCTTCAAAGAGCTTGGACAGCACATCTGGAAACCCCTGTCTGCCTTGAAATTTCTGCCTGGGAGAGACCTTGCTGATGCAGTATAACTACCTTGTGTCTTGTTGCTGTGCTCAGTCTTGCCATGGTGTATGACTTTTGACAGTAAACTGTCTTCAGCAACCTCACCTTGTTAGCTGAGTTTGGCTGTTCCTCACCCAGTTTTATTCCTCCTACACAGCTGTTTCTGTTTCAACCTACGATTGTGTTTCAACCTACATATTGAATTGATGATCATTAGCACCTGTTTGGTATAATTGTTTAATCATACACCTGACTATATGCCTACAAAATCCCTGACTTTGTGCAAGTGTACCTAGAAGAATTGATGCTGTTTTGAAGGCAAAGGGTGGTCACACCAAATATGGATTTGATTTAGATTTTTCTTCTGTTCACTCACTTTGCATTTAGTTAATTGATAAATATAATCTATTAACATGTCTATTTTTGAAAGCATTCTTACTTTACAGCATTTTTCACACCTGCCTAAAACTTGTGCACAGTACTGTATATATATATATATATATATATATATATATATATATATATATATATATATATATATATAACAGTGTATATATATATATACACAGTGTGTATATATATATATATATATATATATATATATATATATATATATATATATATATATATATAGCAACGTGGGGTGTTATTTACCACAGTACTCAGCAGGTCTTTCACAGCGGTCCTCTAGTGTGGCGTTGCAATTACACTCAGACAACAAAAATAAGGTCTAAACAGGGCAGGACCTGTGTGTTTATTAGTTTTACTGTGTCCTGTCAAAGGGACACAGAGTCACAAATTTTTAAACAAAATTTACAAAACAATAAAACTCTATCTCCTTTTTGGAGAACTTACTAATACAACAGCCGTTTACCCTAACTGTCACCCAGGCAGCTAAGCTGCTTGCTGGTTTCAAAACAAACTCAAACAGATACACACACCCTACAATAGTTGTCGTTATTACTGTTATTAATTTTCCTCCACTCCAGTCTCCTCTGTTGTTCACAGACATTAGCCCCACATTGCCAGAGAACCCCTTAGGTAGGCGTTTAAATACTCATCATTAATTATGCACAGGTGCAACCCATTCTCCTGTAATCTAGCCACTCAAAGCCCCTTGGGAAATGCAGTCTTTTAGCCCGCCATTATCTCCCTGAACTACATTTCTTCTCTCAGTGGTCAGAAAGGGTATATGTTTCTTTCCAGGCGTGGCCCTATGTACCTCCCTCCATCACTTTACCCCACACTTTATCACTATATATATATATATATATATATATATATATAGTCACAATCTCAAGGACAAAAGGGTAAATGCCATACAGTTATGCCTCCTTTTCCCCTTGGACACTCTAGCTAATAACAGCAAACTTTTACCATACTGTAGGTATGCTTACATCCCATACATTTCATTTATTTTATTTATGTTTTGGCTCATTTTTGTTAGTAATAAAATATTGTTAATTGTACTGCATCAATTTGTTAATTTTACCTTTTGCTCTACTGTGTAGTGATTGCACACTCATACCAATAGAGTAATTTAAAATCTTATTACGTGTACACTACTGTATGTATTAGCCTCCTATTTCTTTCTATGTGTTTCTGGATATATCGAGCACTGTTTATAATATTTGTGGCCCACAACAAAACAAGAATTTAGTTTTACAGTAATTAACTTTTTTCTTTGCATCTTGCTATATTAGCCCCTCCCCATCTCCCCCACACCCATTATGTGTATGTTTAAATGTTTTTGTTGAAGTAATGATCCCTACTAATACTTAATCAAAAACTATTTAGTCTAGAGTGGTGAAACACATAAAAAAGATTACTGCACAAGTCTACACATACCTTATTTGCAAATCGATCTCCTCCTTTTCCCTTTATTGGTATGACGGGTGAAATAGAGGGTCTTCTTGAGTAAAATATATTGGCACCATGGAGACCCAAAAGTATCGCCGTTTTATTTGGATCAAGCACAATTGTCTCGAGTAAAATTAGAAAACACTAATGTTATTCTACACCTACATGGACTCAGACAGCCTCTCTCTCCCGCCTTCCCATAAGTGGTGCGTTCATGCGTCCCCTCCAAGCGGTGTAGAATGACCAAATCTGATCTCAGCCCCTCCCAGTCCTGGTCATGCAGCTCTGTCACACAAAGAAACAGAAATAAACTGTGAATATCATATTATATGCTGTGGAACAGCAATGGCCAATGAGAGAGTCCAGTTCTCTCTAGTTCTCTTTAAAGCCTCACTTGTTAAAAGACTATGCATTATACACAGCAATTTTGAGATTTGGACATTCACTGGCCCTAACTGATCTTACTGAATTTTTGCTTTTCATCTCATCTGTGTTTTATCAGTTTTTCAGTTGAACGAATCTCTTTATCAGTTGACTGTTTTTAACAATTGATGAGTTGAAGAGAACAACAAAACTACTCCAGGATTTACGTTTTCTGCTTCATCCATTCAGAATATATCCAAATATTTAGTGAGCCATAAAAAAATGCAAAAGAACCGAACTGGAACTGAACCGTTTAAAAAATGACCAGTTCGTGGTTCGGCTGCTATTCCGTCTGGTGACCAAATAATGATCCCTGGCAATACACAGCAATGTGTAGAGCATGGGGTAAATAATAACTGTTTTTATTAATAGGCCTATATTCTAATCAAGTTGAATGCATGGATGCTTCTAGCTATTGCAAAGCATGGTGTTTCGTGTGTGGTTTGCTGTCATGCGTAACAGTTTTGTTATTTCTGTATTTATTTCTGATTAAATATTATGAGTCAAAACATTTAATATTATCGTCATTATTATTATACCTCTTTACTACCGAATACATTCAGATTTTGAATAAGACATTTAATGACAATGAATCTTTACAACTTTTCAGATTTGTGTTACTTTTTAACATTTAACTCTAAATGTTGCATTAATGTAAAGTCTGTTCTCCCTGTCAGATTGTAAGAACATAAGAACATAAGAAAGTTTACAACGAGAGGAGGCCATTCGGCCCATCTTGCTGGTTTGGTTGTTAGTAGTTTATTGATAGCAGCTTCTTGAAGGATCCCAGGGTGTCAGCTTCAACAACATTACTGGGGAGTTGTAAAAGAATGCATGCATACAAGCCAATATATATATATATATATATATATATATATATATATATATATATATATATATATATATACAGTGCCTTGCAAAAGTATTCAGACCCCTGACCAATTCTCTCATATTACTGAATTACAAATGGTACATTGAAATTTTGTTCTGTTTGAAATTTTATTTTAAAACAATGAAACTCAAAATCAATTATTGTAAGGTGACATTGGTTTTATGTTGGGAAATATTTTTAAGAAAAATAAAAAACTGAAATATCTTGCTTGCATAAGTATTCAACCCCACACATTAATATTTGGTAGAGCCACCTTTCGCTGCAATAACAGCTTTAAGTCTTTTGGGGTAAGTATGTACCAGCTTTGCACACAGTGTCGGAGTGATTTTGGCCCATTCTTCTTGGCAGATTTGCTCCAGGTTGTTCAGGTTGGTTGGACAACGCTTGTGGACAGCAATTTTCAAATAGTGCCACAGATTCTCAATCGGATTGAGATCAGGACTTTGACTGGGCCACTGTAGGACATTCACCTTTTGTTCTTGAGCCACTCCAATGTTGCTTTGGCCTTGTGCTTGGGATCATTGTCCTGCTGAAAGGTGAATTTCCTCCCAAGCTTCAGTTTTTAGCAGACTGAAGCAGGTTCTCTTGCAGTATTTCCCTGTATTTTGCTCCATCCAATCTTCCTTCAATTTTAACAAGATGCCCAGTCCCTGCTGATGAGAAGCATCCCACAGCATGATGCTGCCACCACCATACTTCACTGTAGGGATGGTGTGGCATGGGCAGTGTTAGGTTTCGCCACACATGGCACTTTGAGTTTTGGCCAAAAGCTCTATCTTGGTCTCATCTGACCACAAAACCTTTTCCCACATCGCAGCTGGGTCACTCTCATGCTTTCCGGCAAACTCAGGCGTGCTTTCAGATGGTACTTTTTGAGTAACGGCTTCTTTCTTGCCACCCTCCCATACAGGCCAGTGTTATGCAGAGCTCTTGATATGGTTGACTGGTGCACCATTACTCCACTCCCAGCCACTGAACTCTGTAGCTCCTTCAAAGTGATTGTTGGCCTCTCTGTGGCTTCTCTCACAAGTCTCCTTCTTGTTTGAGTTTTGAGGGACGGCCTTTTCTTGGCAGTGCCTGGGTGGTGTGATGCAGCTTCCACTTCCTGATTATTGATCCAACTGTGCTCACTGGGATATCCAAACACTTGGATATTATTTTGTACCCTTTCCCTAATCTATGCATTTGTATTACTTTATCTCTAACTTCTGTAGAATGCTCTTTGGTCTTCATTTTCCTTCAGATTCACAGCCTGACCAATGATCCTTCAACAGTGGGGTTTTATCCAGAAAATGTGACAGCAACTTTAATGGTTCACAGGTGGAGGCCAATGGTAAGGTAATTGTGTCCTCGTTAGGGCAATTTCTTTCATCGGTGTAAACTGGGAGCTTCCACAGCACAGGGGTTGAATACTTATGCAAGCAAGATATTTCAGTTTTTATTTTTCTTAAAAATATTTCCCAACATAAAACCAATGTCACCTTACAATAATTGATTTTGAGTTTCAGTGTTTTAAAATAAAATATCAAACAGAACGAAATTTCAATGTACCATTTGTAATTCAGTAATATGAGAGAATTGGTCAGGGGTCTGAATACTTTTGCAAGGCACTGTATATCTCCAAATTACTAAGATATACATTTTCTATTAATTTATTTATGGTATTTCTAACAGTATTTTTGTTTTTATTTTATTAAATAGCACTTACAACATTTTCAGACATCTTTAGTAATAATCAATATATAATTTGATATTTTGTTCAACATTTCTATATTTGCAACAGAATTTTCAAGGAACACGTGTGATTGTTTTCTTACTTACATTTTTTATTGCTTTTAAGTTTATGATTTATGTGAACCGGTTTGAACCGGTTTTCTTTTCAAATATAAAAAATATTATTATTTAAATACCCTTATTCACAAAGAGAAATAAGTCGTCAAACTAAGGTAAAATGGTTAATCTCTTTCTTCTTATTTTTCTTCTTTAAGTGTGGAGCCACTCTTGAAAAAGCAAAGCTAAACAACTGGACATCTACCAATCATGGCATTCCACATGTTGGTCAACATTAAACTAAAGCAGGGAATGCAAGCACTTTGACATCCATGTCATATATATTATGCAATTTACTATGTCTGCATGGCAACGCAGACATGCTATTCTAAGTCCGGGATCCTTATTATTATTATTATTATTATTATTATTATTATTATTATTATTATTATTACTTCTTCTTATTCTCGTTTCCACCAAAACTTTCAAGTGCTTCTAGTCCTACAGTTTTGATGATATCGATGTAAATATTTACACTTAAGTAACTACAGTATGTGTGAGGTGTGCTATTGCTTTGTTTACGGATCCATTGAACAGATCATCTGTTATGGGGGATTTCTGTAAGCCTCATTGAAATCTATTGCGGAGACCCTGTGACTTCACGCATGCGCACCAGGAACGATTGACGTCACAATTCATGTCACCTGATTTGCTTTCAGTTACTCGCCTGTTTACTCAATGTGAAATTCTGTACATTTACAACAAAAATATAAAGGGTAACTTCGTTTGAATCACACAATCCAATGTATTGCATTCTTTAAGCTCAAGCTTAATTTCTATGCCCATGGTGACACAGAGTGGCCTTCGTGTTCTTAATATATTCAGCAAGCCATTGTGTTTCTATTCAGAGGACAACATATAAGAAAAACGTTGTTTTGAAAAGCACGTTTGTGTAATTAGCAGGGATCCTACAAATCCGTTTGCAACGGAATAACACGGAAAAACACGAATTTGCATTTTTGCAGAGAATCTTTTTTACATTTTGTGAAAAATGCACAAACCCCACTGATAGAATTTGTTTTAAATGTTTTGCACTGTCACTTCTGCAATTTGTGGTGTGACACACCGGGTAAGTCTGCCACTTGCAGGACCGTTTCCACTGTCTATTTGGTGTAAGACAGAATCACAGGACCACAGAAATGAAATAAAACAGTACGGTGCCTGTATATTTATTTGAACCAAACAAAACAAAACTAAACAATATCTATCTCCGTGTGGAGATCTGACTTCACTCTCCCCCTTTATCTATCTTATCCACTGGGTAGCTAAGCTACTTACCAGTTTTAAGCCTGTTCCACCGTATTTCTTTCTGTCTTTTCCTTAACTTCTCCTTTCTCCACAAAGTCTAACCGTAACCACCATAAGCCTCCCCAGCTCGACCCTGAACAAAGGAGATAATTTCCTTTATTGTCAACCAGTCCAGCCACTTACAAAACTAACACCTCTTAAACACCTGCAGCTGTGCTGGTTTACATTTCAATTAAACCCTATGTACTCCTGGCCCTTGTAGTTTTTTGGTGGCTGCCATTTTTGTAGGCCTATTAACTACAACTCCAGCATTGTCTCTTGGGAGATGTAGTCTTTCCCTGCTCAATCCGGCACTTTCCAGTGCCCGGTCCTGTATACCATAATATGCTGGGACCCACATATTTACCATTAAGTGACCAGCTCACGTCTATGGTCACAGTGGATAAATAAATGTCATTTGTTTAAGCAGGTTATCTTTATCTATTATTAGGACTTAGATGAAGATCTAATAACATTTTAGGTTTGAAATATGTGAAAATCCTAAGGGGTTCACAAACTTTTTCTTGGCACTACATGTATCCATCCATCCATTATCATTAACCGCTTACTCCTTTACAGGGTCGTGGTGAGCCGGAGCCTAACCCGGCATACACAGGGTGCAAGGCGAGACTACACACTGGACGGGACGCCAGTCCATCGCAGGGCACCACAGACACACTCACACAGAGGGCAATTTAGAGTGAACAATCAACCTAGCCAGCATGTCTTTGGACTGTGGGAGGAAACCGGTGTACCCGGAGAAAACCCATGCGAACACGGGGAGAACTTGCAAACTCCACACAGACACTACCCTAGGCCGGATTTGAACCCAGAACCCTGGCGCTGTGAGGCAGCAGTGCTAACCACTACACCACCGTGCCGCTCCTATATTAGAGGTGTAACAATTCATTGGCATACACGGTGTATCAATACAGACTAGGTTCGGTTCAATCGATATGCATTCATTCATTCATACCGATACAAATGCACTGAAACTCATTAAATAGCAATGTTCATTTTGTCAACAATATTGGTGAAAATGTTTTTTTTGTTTTAGTCAATGATGACTAGAATGGACAAAAATGATTAAGAATGATGATGACTATGACAATGAGATTCTTGGATCAATAAGCTACTAACAACCAAACGAGCAAGATGGGCCGAATGGCCTCCTCTCATTTGTAAACTTTCTTATGTTCTTATATGTTCTTATGACACTGCAAAGTGTTTTTGAATGATGGACTGAAACGAGACGAAATCTAGTTTGACTAAAAATGCAGACGAAAATCAATTGGTCATTTTTTTCTCTACGAGTTTCCTGGTTGGCTCATTGGCTGCCTTATTGAAAATTATTGATGGAATAAAATGTCAATGCTTTAAATTAGTTAGTGGGTGGGCTGTGATGCGCCACGTCGCTGGCTGCAGTTACAGAAATACTTTCCACTGGGAGAAAAAAGGCTGAATTTTTACATTTCAACAAAGGTAAATTTACTATCAAAGTCTCAGTTTATGTGCTATAGTTCTAAATTCTACTACTAACATGAGCTTGTGAAAAAAATTAAAAATATGCATACCTAGTGTGACATGCATCCAGTATTCCGCCCTATATCCATTGAAACTTAACATTCTAAACAAAACATTTAAAAGCACATCAACAAATGTTCTTTTTCAATTCCAAATCTCAATTTAAGCCTCAATTTAAGTTCTTTATTTTTATTTAAAAATAAATATATTTTGCTTGGAGCGATGAAAAAAGAATCCAAGTTAGAAGCAACAATTCTGTGAATGTTGGGCCCCAGCACCTTTCAATTGTGTCTATTTCCTTGATGCTTGACAAGGTTGCCCCAATTGCTTCTCCTAACTTGGGCTTTTGTGTTTGATATCACCCTTTAAACGGCTGTTGCATTTTTCTAACTTGTTTTTTACATTGACAATGTTTTTGTTATAGATATCACTTCTTTTTTACTTCATGAAATAATGAATAAAGCGAGGAAAGATGCGAGAATGTGTATGGTAAATAGACAATAAATAAATGCGAGAATGTATATGGTAAATAGACAGACAGACAAGTAGACAAGTAGAGTAATATAAGAGAAATGAGAAAAGATTAGAAAGTAAAATAATGGTAGAATGGACTGTTGGACAGTATTGAAAGTGTTAACATTGTATTCATGTAGTTGCATCAGTGGTGAAAACAATATGTCTATTTTGGTAGATATTGATATTTATGTAGGTACAAAACTACAATGTTATGAATGTATCAAAAGGTACATATGCATGTCCGTGCTAAAGGGTAAGTATACTAACACATTTAATGCTGGAAAAAAACATTTTTCTCCTTGATATAGTGGTGTTATGAACTTAGGCTAAGGCATGTGTAAAGCATTAGATCTCTTCATAAAAGGCCATATACATGTCATTTGCATTTCTTGGCCATGGTTTGACTTCAATAAGTGCATCATTTGCATGCACCCATTTTCCAGTAGCAGCCACAACAAGAACAGACACATAGTGTCCTGAAGTAACACCCTGTCCTTGGTGTATGATAATGGAAGCTAATTGGTAATTCCTGTTGTCCACAGTAATTGTGCTCTTCTGCACAGCAGTAAAATTAGCATTGTGTCACTTTGTAACGGTCCCATCTGGTTTGGTTCCCCAAAGCATAAGTTGGACTGCAATCATTCTTCCTGCTGATTGAATAAGTTAACCCTTTGCGGTCCTATGTCGGACCTGGTCTGACATTGCAATTTTCCCTTTCCGGTCCAATGTCAGACATCATCAAAAAGACGCAAAAAACAGGTCTCCAAGCCAAGAAAACCATTCAATGGCCGAGTGAGATCGATAGGAGCCTAGAGAAGCCGAAAAAAGGGGCGTATCTCATGAATACAGATAACACAGACATAAACAAACAAGATAGCTGCTTCTGCATCCAGCGCTCAAAGAATATCACAGACATTTGCAGAGCTTTTTTTAGATGTAATAAAATAATGAATTGGATCGCATTATTGAGGAGTTTGGTGATAAAACGAGTGATCAGGAGATGATTTATCAGTATGCACTACTATCAAGAGGTATGTGAAAAAAACAGCAAACGAGGGGTGGGGTGGGGCTGGAGATGCAGTACTGAGTGTCCTTTTGATATGTCGTGTCTTGTAAACCAGTTTTACTGTGAAAAAAATACTTTTAAACAGCACGTCTAAAATAAACTGTGCGTGTGAAAATAAATTGGACCTGACGCACCTGAGACACACTGAATAAATGGACCGCTAAGGGTTAACATTTCACGATTGGAGAAGTTTTGCATTGCCTACATTTGCTACCAGGAATCATTGCCCATTTGTCATTTCTATAAATGAGTTCTTCCAAACACATGGAATCTGTACCAGCAGGTACATGTAGAGGATAAACATGCAACACCTCTCGGTTTGATGAGCAGTAGTTACATCTAGTACATAGAATGTCATGACTTATTGTGACTGAAACCATGCAAGATACTTCAGGACAAATTTCAGACAATTTGGTGAGAAACTCTGCAACATGTTGCTGCTCACCTCTATATAAAGGTTCTCCTAAGAAAAGACAAATATCCACAGTAGTTAGAGACGCAGTGGATCGCAAGTGATCCTATTTGTGAACAAAGCTCCTGATAGCCTCTTGTTGACTGTGTTCTAATGAATCCTTCAGAGTTTACAAGTGAAGAAGGCACTGCAATGTTGCATTTGTATCACATGAGGTGAAATTGGGGTTGCTCAAGCCTCTGAATGGATGTGTAAGTGCAAGTGTTCTCTTAGAAGATTGAGGCTTTTGCTGTTCCTGAACATGAATTATGGCTTGGTGAATGAAATGCACACAATCTTTTACCTTGTGTCCATTGTGCGTGTTAGTCTCCTTCAAGCTTATGATAAATCCCTCTGAGCCAATGGTAGTCTTCAACTGCAGTTTGACATGCATAAATGCAGGTGGGGGTCAAAGTTGATAAGGTGGATTCCGCTTAAGGAATTAACTGCGGAAAGTGCAACAAAACTTTGTCCATAGGAGAAAATGGAGTTACCAAGATCCATCATAACTGTTTTTAGAGTCATACCCTGGCATTTGTGAATGGTGATTGCATGAGCACCAATGACTGGGAACTGCTCTCGAACAATGTAGACTCTATCCATGATTTCAAACTTTGAGCGTAAACGTTGAAAGGTATAGGTGACTCCATTGTTAAATTTGATGGTTATGGTTTTGAGCATACTTGTGTTTTCCAGATAGTAGGAAGCAGCTTGAAGCTTCCCTATTGCCCCATTGATGAGACCAGTGGCAATGTCAATGTTCTTGCGAATTTGCTTAATACAAATGCAAATGTGATACATTTACTACCAAACTAAATACTAATGCAAATATGTGACAAATGCTAAATGGACTTCAAATACTTTCCCATACAACAAATGTTAATGTATTAACATGAATTTGGCAGAGGCCTTTATCCAAGGTGAAATACAAAACAGTTTATATAATAACAACATAAACACAGTAATCACGTAGTTCATAATAATTAACAGGTATGTACCAATATAGGAAGCAAGTTACATAAAACAGTGTTTCCCAATCTTGGTCCTGAGGATCCATTGTTGGTTGATTTTTGTTCCAGCTGAGATTTAAATTACGAATTGAACCCTCAATTGAATTAATAAAATGTCTAATCACAGCATTTGAATTATTTGTAGCTGTTAAATGGCTGGCTGTACAGGCCTCAATTAGTACTAATCTAGGACTACCTAATGTTAACTCAGGTAAGGTAGTCCAAGATTAGTGCTGATCAGGGTTTGTGAAAGCAGCCAAAAGAGTTGGATATTTCAAGTTATTTGTAACATTGCATTAAGTCACTAATTGTTAGTTCAATTGGGGATCAATTTAATAATTGAGAACTCAGTTGGAACACAAACAGAGTAGACACAGTGGGCCCGCAGGACCAGGTTTGTGAAAAACGGACATAAATGATGAGATATATGTATATATTTATATATGTGTGCATTGCACAATTATTCTTTTAGTTGTTTTGATTGTTATGTTTAATAAACATGAAGTTCTCAAAAGTGTCCTTTAGTTTGCATCTTTCAGGTTGATCAACTTTACCAACAATACTGAAAAGTCTCTCTACTTTATTATGAGCTCTATTATTGAAAAGTATTTAAATGCATTTGAAATTGAAATATTTTTGAAGCTTTCGCATTATCTAAAATTCAAATCTAAATTCTTATATTTCAGAATATACAAATACCAAGTCAAGTGCAAATAGTTCAGCAGATTCCATTTAAATTACTATTATTTTTTTTTTTTAGCAGATGCCCTTATCCAGGGCAACTTACAATTTTCACAATTATATCACATTATGTTTACATACAATTAGCCATTTATCCAGTTTATGTTGACTCAGAAATGTCTTCATCTAGACAATGTGGGGAAGCTATAAAAAAAGGCTAACAAGATGCTTGGATATATTGTGAGAAGTGTTGAATTTAAATCAAGGGAAGTAATGTTAAAACTCTACAATGCATTAGTAAGACCTCACCTAGAATATTGTGTTCAGTTCTGGTCACCTCGTTACAAAAAGGATATTGCTGCTCTAGAAAGAGTGCAAAGAAGAGCAACCAGAATTATCCCGGGTTTAAAAGGCATGTCGTATGCAGACAGGCTAAAAGAATTGAATCTATTCAGTCTTGAACAAAGAAGACTACGCGGTGATCTGATTCAAACATTCAAAATCCTAAAAGGTATAGACAATGTCAACCCAGGGGACTTCTTTGATCTGAAAAAAGAAACAAGGACCAGGGGTCACAAATGGAGATTAGATAAAGGGGCATTCAGAACAGAAAATAGGAGGCACTTTTTTACACAAAGAATTGTGAGGGTCTGGAACCAACTCCCCAGTAATGTTGTTGAAGCTGACACCCTGGGATCCTTCAAGAAGCTGCTTGATGAGATTCTGGGATCAGTAACCTACTAACAACCAAACAAGCAAGATGGGCTGAATGGCCTCCTCTCGTTTGTAAACTTTCTTATGTTCTTATGTTCTTACTTTGGGGTAACTCTGGGGTACTTTGGGGTAACTCTGGGGTAACTATGGGGTACTTTGTGGAAACTCTGGGGCACTTTGGGGTAACTCTGGGGTACTTTGGGATAACTCTGGGGTACTTTGGGTAACTCTGGGAAACTCTGGAAACTGGGTTAACTCTGGGGTACTTTGGAGTAACTCTGGGGTAGCTCTGGGTTACTTTGGGGTAACTCTGGGGTACTTTGGGGTAACTCTGGGGTACTTTGGGGTAACTCTGGGAAACTCTGTAAACTGGGTTAACTCTGGGGTACTTTGGAGTAACTCTGGGGTAGCCCTGGGTTACTTTGGGGTAACTGGGGTACTATGTGGTAACTCTGTGGTACTTTGTGGTAACTCTGGGGTACTTTGTTGTAACTCTGGGGTACTTTGGGGTAACTCTGGGTTACTTTGGGGTAACTCTGGGTTAACTCTGGGGTACTTTGTGGTAATAATGGGGTAACTCTGGGGTACTTTGGGGTAACTCTGGGGTAACTCTGGGGTACTTTGGGGTAACTCTGGGGTACTTTGGGGTAACTCTGGGGTAGTTTGGGTTAACTCTGGGCTTAACTCTGGGGCAACTCTGTGGCAACTCTGGGGTAACTCTGGGGTAACTCTGGGGTTCTTTGGGGTAACTCTGTGGTACTTGGGGGTAACTGTGGAAACTCTGGGGTACTTTGGGGTAACTCTTTAGTAACTCTTGGGTACTTTGGGGGTAACTCTGGGGTACTGTGGGGTAACTTTGGGGTACTTTGGGGTAACTCTGGGTTAACTCTGGGGCAACTCTGGGGTAACTCTAGGGTACGTTGGGGTAACTCTGGGGTACTTGGGGGTAACTTCGGGTAACTCTGGGGTTAGAACTTGAAGCTACTGCACTAACAAGTAACTACGATGTGATAGGTGTTACAGAAACTTGGTTGTCTTAGAGTGATGGAGCAGAATATAATATTAGTGGGTGCACACTATATAGGAAAGACAGGCAGGACAGAAGAGGAGGGGGTAGCGCTATACATAGAAATAGTCTTGAAGCCCAGGTGTTAAATCAGGACAAAGAAAACAATGCAGAATCAATATGGGTCAGAATAATGGACACAAATTCAAGGGCATAATAATAGGAGAATGGTATAGACTTTGTGGAAACTCTGGGGCACTTTGGGGTAACTCTGGGGTACTTTGGGATAACTCTGGGGTACTTTTGGGTAACTCTGGGAAACTTGGAAACTGGGTTAACTCTGGGGTACTTTGGAGTAACTCTGGGGTAACTCTGGGGTACTTTGGGGTAACTCTGTGGTACTTTGGGGAAATTCTGGAGTAACTCTGGGGTACTTTGGTGTAACTCTGGAGTAACTCTGGGTTAGTTTGGGGTAACTCTGGGGTAACTTTGTTAATTTGTGGTATCTCTGGGATAACTCTGGGGTACTTTGGGGTAACCCTGTGGTAGTTTGGGGTAATTCTGGAGTAACTCTGGGGTACTTTGTGGTAACTATGGGGTAAATCTGGTGTAACTTTGGGGTACTTTGTGGTAACTCTGGGGTACTTTGGGGTAACTCTGGGGTAACTCTGGGGTACTTTGGGGTAACTCTGGGGTACTTTGGGGTAACTTTGGGGTAACTCTGGTGTAGTTTGGGGTAACTCTGGGGTAACTCTGGGGTACTTTGTGGTAACCACAAACCACAGAGTTACCCAAAGTAGAATTACAAAGTTCTAGAGTTACCAAAGTACTGAGTTACCACAGGTTACTAGTTATCCTCATTGCTATTAACACATGTTTAAAACAAGTTTTGTTATTGTAACATTGGGGTAAATCTGGGGTAACTTGGCTACTTTGGGTTAACTCTGGGGTAACTCTGGGGTACTTTGGGGTAACTCTGGGGTACTTTGGGGTAACACTGGGGTACTTTGGGTTACCTCTGAGGCAACTCTGGGGTAACTGCTGGGGTACTTTGGGGTAACTGGAGTACTTTGGGGTAACTCGGGGTTTTGGGGTAACTCTGGAGTAACTGTGGGGTAACTGTAGGGTACTTTGGGGTAACTCTGGGGTAACTCTGGTGTAACTCTGGGGTACTTTGGGGGTAACTCTGGGGTAACTCTGGGGTACTGTGTGGTAATTCTGGGGTAACTTTGGAGTAACTCTGGGGTAACTCTGGGGCTTTTGGGGTAACTCTGGAGTAACTCTGGGGTACTTTGGGGTAACTCTTGGGTACTTTGGGGTAACTCTGGGGCACTTTGGGGTAACTCTGGGGTACTTTGGGGTAACACTGGGGTACTTTGGGGTAACTGGGGCAACTCTGGGTAACTCTGGGGTACTTTTGCTGTTACTCTGGGGTAACTCTTGGGTACTTGGGGTAACTCTGGAGTAACTCAGGGGTACTTTGGGGTACTTTGGGGTAACTCTGGGTACTTTGTGGTAACTCTGGGGTACTTTGGGGTAACTGGGGCAACTCTGGGGTACTTTGCAGTAACTCTGGGGTACTTTGTGGTAACAATGGGGTAACTCTGGGGTACTTTGGGGTAACTCTAGGGTACTTTGGTGTAACTTTGGGGTAACTGTGGGGTAACTCTGGGGTACTTTGGGGTAACTCTTGGGTACTTTGGGGATAACTCTGTGGTACTTTGGGGTCAGTATGGGGTACTTTGGGGTAACTCTGGGGTACTTTGGGGTAACTCTGGATTACTTTGGGGTAACTCTGGGGTACTTTGGGGTAACTCTGGGGTAACTGGGGTTTTTTGGTGTAACTCTGGGGTAGTTTGGGGTAACTCTGGGGTAACTCTAGGGTACTTTGTGGTAACTTTGGGGTAACTCTGGGGTACTTTGGGGTAACTCTGGGGTAACTCTGGGGTACTTTGCTGTAACTCTGGGGTAACTCTGGGGTACTTTGTGGTAACAATGGGGTAACTGGGGTACTTTGGGGTAACTCTAGGGTACTTTGGTGTAACTCTGGGGTACTGTGGGGTAACTCTGGGGTACTTTGGGGTAACTGGGGTAACTCTGGGGTACTTTGGGGTAACTCTGGGGTAACTCTGGGTTCTTTGGGGTAACTCTGGGGTACTTTGGGTAACTCTGGGGTACATAGGGGTACTTTGGGGTAACTCTGGTAACTCTGGGGTACTTTGGGGTAACTCTGGAGTAACTCTGGGGTACTTTGGGGTAACTCTGGGGTACTTTGGGTAACTCTGGGGTACTTTGGGGTCTCTGGGGTAACTCTGGGGTACTTTGGGGTAACACTGGGGTACTTTGGGGTAACTGGGGCAACTGTGGTAACTCTGGGGTACTTTTTCTGTAACTCTGGGGTAACTCTGGGTTACTTTGTGGTAACTCTGGGGTAACTCTGGTTTACTTTGGGGTAACTCTGGTGTACTTTGAGGTAACTCTGGGGCAACTCTCGGGTAACTCTGGGGTAGATTGGGGTAACTCAGGGGTAACTCTGCGGTACTTTGGGGTAACTCTGAGGTACTTTGGGGTAACTCTTAGGTACTCTGGGGTAACTCTGGGTCATCTCTGAGGTACTTTGGGGTACTTTTGGGTAACTCTGGGGTACTTTAGTGTAACTCTGGGGTACTTTGGGGTAACTCTGGGGTAACTCTGGGGTACTTTGGGGTAACTCTGGGGTACTTTGGGGTAACTCTGGGGTACTCTGGGGTAACTCTGGGGTAACTCTGGGGTACTTTGGGGTAACTGGGGTACTTTGGGGTAACTCTGGGGTACTTTGGGGTAACTCTGGGGTAACTCTGGGGTACTTTGGGGTAACTCTGGGGTACTTTGGTAACTCTGGGGTACTTTGGGGTAACTCTGGGGTAACTCTGGGGTAACTCTGGGGTACTTTGGGGTAACTCTGGGGTACTTTGGGGTAACTCTGGGGTACTTTGGGGTAACTCTGGGGTAACTCTGGGGTACTTTGGGGTAACTGTGGGTACTTTGGGGTAACTCTGGGGTACTTTGGGGTAACTCTTGGGTACTTTGGGGTAACTCTGGGGTAACTCTGGGGTACTTTGGGGTAACTCTGTGGTACTTTGGGGTAACTCTGGGGTAACTTTGGGGTAACTCTGGGGTACTTTGGGGTAACTCTGGGGTAACTCTGGGGTAACTCTGGGGTACTTTGGGGTAACTCTGGGGTACTTTGGGGTACTTTGGGGTAACTCTGGGGTAACTCTGGGGTACTTTGGGGTAACTCTGGGGTACTTTGGGGTAACTCTGGGGTACTTTGGGGTAACTCTGGGGTACTTTGGGGTAACTCTGGGGTACTTTGGGGTACTTTTGGGTTACTCTGGGGTACTTTGTGGGTAACTCTGGGGTACTTTGGGGTAACTCTGGGGTAACTCTGGGGTAACTCTGGGGTACTTTGGGTTAACTCTGGGGTAACTCTGGGGCACTTTGGGGTAACTCTGGGCTAACTCTGGGTTACTTTGGGGTAACACTGGGGTACTTTGGGGTAAAACTTGGGTAACTCTGGGGTAACTCTGGGGTACTTTGGGGTAACTCTGGGGTAACTCTGGGGTAGTTTGGGGTAACTCTGGGGTAACTCTAGGGTACTTTGTGGTAACTTTGGGGTAACTCTGGGGTACTTTGCGGTAACTCTGGGGTAACTCTGGGGTAACTCTGGGGTACTTTGCGGTAACTCTGGGGTAACTCTGGGGTACTTTGGGGTAACTCTGGGGTAACTCTGGGGTACTTTGGGGTAACTCTGGGGTACTTTGGGGTAACTCTGGGGTACTTTGGGGTAACTCTGGGGCAACTCTGGGGTAACTCTGGGGTACTTTGCTGTAACTCTGGGGTAACTCTGGGGTACTTTGTGGTAACAATGGGGTAACTCTGGGGTACTTTGGGGTAACTCTAGGGTACTTTGGGGTAACTCTGGGGTACTTTGGGGTAACTCTGGGGTACTGTGGGGTAACTCTGGGGTACTTTGGGGTAACTCTGGAGTAACTCTGGGGTACTTTGGGGTAACTCTGGGGTACTTTGGGGTAACTCTGGGGTACTTTGGGTAACTCTGGGGTACATAGGGGTACTTTGGTAACTCTGGGGTAAGTCTTGGGTAACTGGGGTTTTGGGGTAACTCTGGGGTACTTTGGGGTAACTCTGGGGTAACTCTGGGGTAACTCTGGGGTACTTTGGGGTAACTCTGGGGTAACTCTGGGTTACTTTGGGGTAACTCTGGTGTACTTTGAGGTAACTCTGGGGCAACTCTCGGGTAACTCTGGGGTAGATTGGGGTAACTCAGGGGTACTTTGGGGTAACTCTGGGGTAGTTTGGGGTAACTATGGGGTAACTCTGGTGTAACTCTTGGGTAGTTTGGTGTAACTCTGGGGTAACTCTGGGGTACTTTGGGGTAACTCTGAGGTACTTTGGGGTACTTTTGGGTAACTCTGGGGTACTTTAGGGTAACTCTGGGGTATTTTGGGGTAACTCTGGGGTAACTCTGGGGTACTTTGGGGTAACTCTGGGGTAATTCTGGGGTACTTTGGGGTAACTTGGGGTAACTCTGGGTTACTTTGGGGTAACTCTGGGGTACTTTGGGGTAACACTTGGGTAACTCTGGGGTACTTTGGGGTAACTGGGGTACTTTGGGGTAACTCTGGGGTACTTTGGGGTAACTCTGGGGTAACTCTGGGGTACTTTGGGGTAACTTTGGGGTAACTCTGGGGTACATAGGGGTAACTCTGGGGTAACTCTGGTAACTCTGGGGGACTTTGGGGTAACTCTGGAGTAACTCTGCGGTACTTTGTGGTAACAATGGTGTAACTCTGGGGTACTTTGGGTACTTTGGGTTAACTCTGGTACTTTGTGGTAACTATGGGGTACTTTGGGGTAACTCTGGGGTACTTTGGGGTAACTGGGGCAACTCTGGGGTAACTCTTGTGTACTTTGCTGTAACACTGGGGTACTTTGTTGTAACAATGGGGTAACTCTGGGGTACTTTGGGGTAACTCTAGGGTACTTTGGGGTAACTCTGGGGTACTTTGGGGTAACTCTGGGGTAACTCTGGGGTACTTTGGGGTAACTCTGGGGTACTTTGGGGTAACTCTGGGGTACTTTGGGGTAACTTTGGGGTACTTTGGGGTAACTTTGGGGTAACTCTGGGGTAACTCTGGGGTACTTTGGGGCAACTCTGGGGTAACTCTGGGGTACTTTGGGGTAACTCTGGGGTAACTCTGGGTTAACTCTGGGGTACTTTGGGGTAACTCTGGTGTACTTTGGGGTAATTCTGGAGTAACTCTGGGGTACTTTGGGGTAAATCTGGTGTAAATCTGGTGTAACTCTGGGATACTTTGTGGTAACTCTGGGGTACTTTGGGGTAACTCTGGGGTACTTTGGGGTAATTCTGGAGTAACTCTGGGGTACTTTGGGGTAAATCTGGTGTAAATCTGGTGTAACTCTGGGATACTTTGTGGTAACTCTGGGGTACTTTGGGGTAACTCTGGGCTACTTTGGGGTAACTTGGGTAACTCTGGGGTACTTTGGGGTAACTCTGGGGTAACTCTGGGGTACTTTGGGGTAACTCTGGGGTAATTTGGGTAACTCTGGGGTACTTTGGGGTAACTTTGGTGTAACTCTGAGATACTTTGTGGTGGGGTTTTGGGGTATCACTGGGTAACTTTGGGGTACTTTGGGTAACTCTGGGGTACTTTGTGCTAACTTTGGGGTAACTCTGGGGTACTTTTGGGGTACTTTGGGGTTACTCTGGGGTAACTCTGGGGTCTTTTTGGGTAACTCTGGAGTAACTGGGGTACTTTGGGGTAACTCTGGAGTAACTCTGGGGTAACTCTGGGGTACTTTGGGGTTACTCTGGAGTTACTCTGGGGTTTTGGAGTAACTCTGGGGTAACTCTGGGGTACTTTGGGGTTACTCTGGAGTTACTCTGGGGTAACTAAGGGGTACTTTGTGGTAAGTTTGGGTTAACTCTGGGGTATTTTGGTGTAACTTTGGGGTAACTCTGGGGTACTTTGGGGTAACTCTGGGGTAACTCTGTGGTACTTTGGGGTAACTCTGGGGTACTTTGGGGTAACTCTGGGGTAACTCTGGGGTAACTCTGGGGTACTTTGTGGTAACAATGGGGTAACTCTGGGGTACTTTGTGGTAACTCTAGGGTACTTTGGGGTAACTCTGGGGTACTTTGGGGTAACTCTGGGGTACTGTGGGGTAACTCTGGGGTACTTTGGGGTAACTCTGGGGTAACTCTGGGGTACTTTGGGGTAACTCTGGGGTACTTTGGGGTAACTCTGGGGTACTTTGGGGTAACTCTGGGGTATTTTGGGGTAACTCTGGGGTACTTTGTGGTAACTCTGGGGTACTTTGGGGTAACTCTGGGGTAACTCTGGGGTAACTCTGGGGTACTTTGGGATAACTCTGGGGTACTTTGTGGTAATTCTGGGGTACATTGGGGTAACTCTGGGGTACTTTGGGGTAACTCTGGGGTAACTGGTGTACTTTGGGGTAACGGGTTTTTTGGGGTAACTCTGGGTTACTTTGTGGTAACTTTGGGTTAACTCTGGGGTACTTTGGGTTAACTCTGGGGTACTTTGAGGTAACTCTGGGGCAACTCTGGGGTAACTCTGGGGTACTTTGCTGTAATTCTGGGGTACTTTGCTGTAACTCTGGGGTACTTTGGGGTAACTCTGGGGTACTTTGCGGTAATTCTGGAGTAACTCTGGGCTACTTTGGGGTAACTCTGGGGTACTTTGGTGTAACTCTGGGGTACTTTGGGGTAACTCTGGGGTACTTTGGGGTAACTGGGGTACTTTGGGGTAACTCTGGGGTAACTCTGGGGTACTTTGTGGTAACACTGGGGTACTTTGGGGTAACTCTGTGGTTCTGTGTGTAACTCTGGGGTACTTTGGGGTAACTGGTGTACTTTGTGGTAACACTGGGGTACTTTGGGGTAACTCTGGGGTAACTCTGGGGTAACTCTGGGGTAATTCTGGGGTACTTTGGGGTTACTCTGGGGTACTTTGGTTTAACTCTGGGGTATCTCTGGGGCACTTTGGGGTAACTCTGGGGTGCTATGGGGTAATTCTGGGGTATTTTGGGGTAACTCTGGGGCAACTCTGGGGTAACTCTGGGGTAACTCTGGGGTACTTTGGGGTAACTCTGGAGTACTTTGGGTAACTCTGGTGGTACTTTGGGGTAACTCTGTGGTACTTTGCTGTAACTCTGGGGTAACTCTGGGGTACTTTGGGGTAATTCTGGGGTAACTGTGTTTTTGGTTTAACTCTGGAGTAACTCTGGGTTAGTTTGGGGTAACTCTGGGGTAACTTTGGTACTTTGTGGTATCTCTGGGATAACTCTGTGGTACTTTGGGGTAACTCTGTGGTACTTTGGGGTAATTCTGGAGTAACTCTGGGGTACTTTGTGGTAACTCTGGGCTAATCTGGGGTAATTTTGGGGTACTTTGGGGTAACTCTGGTGTAGTTTGGGGTAACTCTGGGGTAACTCTGGGGTACTTTGGGGTAAGTCTGGTGTAGTTTGGGGTAACTCTGGGGTAACTCTGGGGTACTTTGTGGTAACCACAAACCACAGAGTTACCCCAAAGTACCCCAGAATCACCCCAAAGTACCCCAGAGTTACCACAAGTTACTTTTAGTTATCCTCATTGCTATTAACACATGTTTAAAAACAAGTTTTGTTATTGTAAAGTAATTCACTGCAAGACAATAAAGTATATCGCCTCAAATCATATATATATATATATATATATATATATATATATATATATATATATATATATATATATATATATATATATATATATATATATATGTGTGTGTGTGTGTTTAGTGTCTGTTATATTCATTTAGCATGCATGATTTTCTAATAGTAAAATGCATTGTTGTTGATGTTATTTAAGGATTGTTTCTGGTACTTTGGTGCAACAGGGGTACTTTGTTGTACTTTGGGGTAACTCTGGAGTACTTTGGGGTAATTAGTAGGACCCCCAAATGTTTGAAATTATTAAGACATTTAAAACTTAAAAGGGTTACATACCACAGCTGGTTAGGACCTTGGACATTATGAATCCATCTTCGAATTGCCATACGTCATCTGAAAGCTCTCCCAACGGGGTCACCATCTCAAATACTCTGCCTTACACCCCAACGCTGAACACGGAGATTACGTCCTCTTAGACTTCCAAGCACAAATGTTTCCCCAGCGTTGGGTGTATTTTGTAGTACTAAAAAGAGTACGCTGGTGTATTCCAAAGTATTTAGCAATACTTTGAAAATTGAATCCAAGGGATATGCAATGATTTAATTGTTCTCGTGAAATGCAGTATCGAGGACGACCCACAGCCCCAGTTCTAACAGTTGGGGGTACAGGTACAGTGAAAGATGCATTGGCAAGACAGAGTGGTCTGGTTTTATATTCATTTAGAGAAAGACGAAAAGTGTTGTAAATCATTTCTAGAATACAAATAAGTTCTTGTGTATGTTCCGGTTCACCAGTGAAAGAATTGCACACAGAAAGCATTGAACTTACTATTCTTGTATGGTCTTCAAGATCTGTATGTAGACACTCCAAAATAATGATTTCATTGTTGATAATTTTAACAGGCAGTGTATGAGATTTCAATATGTAGTGTATGCAATTTCACTGTGTAGTGTATCCGATTTCACTGTGTAGTGTATGCAATTTCAATATGTAACATATGCGATTTCACTATGTAGTGTATGCGATTTCACTATGTAGTGCATGCGATTTCACTATGTAGTGCATGCGATTTCAGTATGTAGTGTATGCGATTTCACTGTGTAGCGTATGAGATTTCACTATGTAGTGCATGTGATTTCACTATGTAGTGTATGAGATTTCACTATGTAGTGTATGCGATTTCAGTGTGTACCGCATGCAATTTCAGTGTGTAGTGTATGAGATGTCAGTTTGAATTATGTCCCTAATGGCCTCCAATATGTGTGTGTGTGTGTGTGTGTGTGTGTGTGTGTGTGTGTGTGTGTGTGTGTGTGCAGTGTGCGTGTGCACAACACGCTAGATGGATAAAAAGTCGCATACGATTTACTACTTCTTGTTTTTCCTGTTCTTGTTCTTCAGATCATTTTGTATAGGTTGATTCGCTCACCATAATGCTATACAACACAGTCTGTTTAATTACTGTATGAACATAGACTAAGTTTTAAATGTTTACAAAACTCTACAATGTTGTCGAATTTGTCATTCAAACTTGTTTTGTTTTAATCAGTTTTGTCTGCTTGTTACTTTTTTCAGCCAACACATTTAAATGACCCTTGTTTGTTACATTTTAAAAGATTGTTGATAGTTGACTCAGTAGCTACCATTTTTTTAAAATAAAATGACACTTCCGTGGCAATCCGTGAAATGTATTTTTTTTTTATTGTCCTTCGTGAATTTCTTGAAAAAGTACCTTGAATTTTCTTTGGCCCTATTTATAATATAAACATGTATTCATTTCTACATTTATTTATTTTAAAATATTTATTTCTAAATGTATTTATTCCTCTATGCATTTGTTTAAATCATTTATTTATTTCTACCAAATAAATTATTCCTTTATTTTTAATTAAACAAGGAACTACAATTTAACTACAATATCACTCTTGTGTATAATTCCATTCTATGGTATCTACCGAACAAACAGGAAAATGGAAATTTTCAAACAGGAAATAGAAAATTTCTACAATCGAGCCGAACCTTCAGGTTTTCAGCTTAAAGCTGGTCAGGCTTGGATGTAAGCTTAAAAATGAACGCATTTCAACAACTGCGCAGTGGCGCAGTGGGCTAAGTTTGTGTACTCTTCAAGAACGCCATGTTGCAAGTTTAAACCACGATAATTTTTTCCCCTGCGATATGTGCTGTTTTAAAACATAAATAAATGGTTTCATATAAATGGTGTGGATATCAAACTGCTTGCATTCCCTGGTTTATTTTGACGTTGACCAACATGTGGAATCACATGATTGGTAGATGTCCAGTTATTTAGCTTTTCTGTTTGAAAAGTCGCTACATACCCTTAAAAAGTAGACAGAAGAAGAAGAAGAAGAAGAAGAATTTTACCTTACTATGACGACTTATATCTCATTGTGTATAAGAGGTATGTACGTTTTTTTCACATTTGATGTAAGTTTCAGACTTTTGATACTGGTACAGATGGTGATTTAGTTTTGCCGCTGCAACATGGTGAAAACAGCTAAACTCTTTGAGCTGTGTAGAGACTCTTGGCAGTTTCAAACAAGTTTTTCTAATTGTACGAGGAACTACCGTTCCTCTCAATTGGAATTTAAAAATCTACGCTACTAAAGTTGGATCCAAGGGGGTTTGTCATATGCAAGTGTATATCGTGATTCATTGGCAGTAATATTACCGTACTTATTTTGTAAAGTTTTCTTCACAGTGAAATGAAGCAGGCTTATTCCCACTCTTAAAATATAAGAGTTTTTTTTTTTATACAGTATATAAAATTTAATATAGGAAAAAAAGTGAATAATAAACTTTCTTTTGATCCAACCATCATAGATCTCTATTTGTTCAAGTAGGTGTTTTACTTTGCTAGTTTAATCCGACATTTCTTTATAGCATCAGTAGACTAGATTCCTGTCAAGGTAATGTACAGTGTGCTTTCAAATTAAACATTTAGTAGTTTTTAGATTGCTTGCTGATGCTTCATGGCATAGTTTATACAGTGGAATAAGTTAGTCTAATACTAATGCTAATCAGGGTATGCGAAACAACCCCAAACAGCATATGAATTAAAACATGTCTAAATCAATCAATCTATGACAGACTAAATCTTTTGACCATTTTCGTTGACTAGACCAAGAATATAACTAAATAAAACTCATAGAGTAAAACTGGAAAAACTTTGAAAAAAAAAATCTTAAGTGAAGCTGCAATGTAGACCTCAAGGGACTTTTTTTGCATAAAAAAGTGAAGAGTGTTTGTGTTTGTTTCAGGAACACTGTTCATGCTATTTACTAATAAATGTTTCATTAACATCATCATAATTGTTAAGGATTTACTGATAAGCAACTTTTTGTGCATTATATTGGTTGTATCATGATATGTATCATATTGGAGACCATGTATTGAGGTACGTATCGTATCATTGTCAAACTAAAGGTACACACCCCTAATATATATATCACCCCTAAAGATAGTATTAAGTTTAGCAAAGACAAATGTCATGTCATCTGCTGTTTCTCTGCAGTGGCTGGGGAAACTCAGTTTCAATGTTAAATTTTAATCGTGGAAAAACATGGAATTGTATGTGTTTTTTTATCTGAGAAGTTTTTTTTTTTTTATCATGGAAAACTAGGATCCCTGGTAATTACATTAATTGTAGACATTTTTTTACATTTGTCATATATATTCCTTGTGCTGTTGCTTTGTTTACCATCCGTTGAATGGATCAACTGTTATGGGGGATTTCTGTAAGCCAAAAAGATTTCTCAGATTCCCTAGACCTTTACTTACCATTGCCATGCATATGTGCCCGCTATTGAGCAGGGACAATTCTAGTTTATGTTTTAAAACAGCACATATCTCACACAAAAAAAAAAAAATCCTGTGGTTTGAACTTGCAACATGACCTATCCTGCTACGGGAATATTTGAAATACATCCAATTTTTAAGTTTACATCCTTGTCTTACTAGCTTTCCCTGAAAACCTGAAGCGCTTGCAATGCATATGGAAATAATTTTATTTATTTAAACATTTATTCATTTATTTATTCCTCTATTTATTAATTTAAACATTTATTGAAACATGTTTTAATTTATTTATTTCTCGATTTATTTAAACATGTATTAATGTATTTATTTCTACATTTATTAATTTTGTAATTTATCAAAGATTGAGACAAGGAAGCTACAGACTGCTCTTGTTCACAATTCCATTTTATGGTATTTCCTAAACAGGAAAGTGAACATTTTCAAAATCTTTCTAAAGTTTTGGGTTTTCAGGGAAAGCTGGTAAGACATGGATTTAAGCTTTAAAAAATTGAATGTATTTCAGAAGTAGCCCAGTGGCACAGGGGATAAAAAAATGTTGACTTAGTTTGATGATTTCTCTTCCTCTCAATGTCACAGGTGGGTGCTCGTTGGATTCTGCCAGGGAACTGTAATTGACCTCTAGGTCTGATCTTGATCACATGATCTCTTACCAAACTCCATGGACGGAATGGGGAGGGACAGCAGCAGGAGCAGCGCAGTCAGGATCCGCAGGACACACAGACATCGCGCCTGTCCAGCCATCGCAACAGTGCTTCCTGCAATAACAAATCAGTGTGTGAAAGTTATCATGCTCCAAAGATGCTTCTGCGCTACAACTAGTGTCGGAAGCAAGCAGGATTAAACCATGCAGTCATTGCTCAGACGCAACAGATCTGATTGGCTTCACTGTGGGGTTGGGGGTCCAAACCATACTATTTTGACCCAAGTATACTTGCAGCATTTTTGTATGGGATCTTCAGTGCCTCCATCCACCTCAAAAGATGAGAGTGCATATGTGGTGCTTCACATCCCATGGTTTGTGGGAAGAGAAGGGGCTTTTCAGCAAATTATTTTTGTTTTGTTCTCAGAAAATACAGTAAACGTAACTGATCTCAAAATAACAAGCAAGTTATCCACTCTGCGGTTTTTTTTATGTTAAACTAATAATAGCTGAGAACTCTCTGGACTTTACTCGGAGTCTCAACCAACCCAAGTTATTGTGGGTTGATTGACAGAAATTCTCTCCACTCACTTTCATGGTTCAAATAGAGCCTGACATGCACACTAACCTATCACAGGCTTTGTTGAGTTGTTCTGTTCTTGTTTGAACTGCAAGTGAAGCAAATCCAAAACACTCGAGCTAAACTGCACAAACTGTAAGTTAGTGTGAAGTTGTGTGGTTTAATGAAATTAGATCGAATTGGGATACTTCTGCTTTTATTTTATTAGTTATTTTACATACTGGTTTATGTTTTTTATCTGCTGTATGTAAACATATGTAGGCTATACTTGCGTACGCACCCACAAAAACATACCGTTTTTGCCAAGATCGGAACTCGGCTACTGCATCATAAAAGAAAATAGAGATGCATAAAATATACCAGAGAAAAATGTTCTTAAAAACAGTTCAATAGTGAATATATAAGTACAAAACATTCCTGTATTTTCATATTATTGGTAAAGCTATTAAGGGAAAATCAATCAAATCCCATTTCAATGGCAGCCCCAATGCACAATACTTTCAGCAGTGTGGTTTGTGGGATACAGTATGCAGGTAACCTTATAACTGATGGATTGTGCTTCATTTTGCTGTCTGGATTTTGCTTGTTTATGTGGAATTGGATAGGATACATTTACTTGTTTTATTCATTTTGTTAAATATCTGTGTGGTCTTGGGGTTTTGTTATTCACGTATGAAGTGCCTGTGCTTTGCTGATAACAAGCACAGCTACTGTCACAAAATAAAGTAAAAAAAGTAGTATACTGGAAGTATACTTGTTCAAAATAGCAAAATAGCATACATTAAATATGATAGTAGTAAAAGTATATTAAAATACTATTTTGTAGTAAACTAGATGTTGTAAACATTTCTGTTCAAAATAATGCTGTTGGAATGCAGGGCAGCAGTGTGGAGTAGTGGTTAGGGGCTCTGGATTCCTGACTGGAGGGTCGTGGGTTCAATCCCAGGTGGGGGACACTGCTGCTGTACTCTTGAGCAAGGTACTTTACCTAAATTGCTCCAGTAAAAAACCAACTGTATAAATGGGTAGTTTTATGTAAGTATAAAAAAGATGTAATTGTATGTAAAAATAATGTGATATCTTGTAACAATTGTAAGTCGCCCTGGATAAGGGTGTCTGCTAAGAAATAAAAATAATAATCATATAAAGTTTCAACATTTTCATTTTATTTTTTATTAAAAAAAACTACCAAAATAAATTATCACGATAATAGCAGTTATCGTGATCATTTTTCAGACAATACTCGTGATACAAAAATTCCATTATCGTCCCAACCCTAGTTCTCATGCAGTTGAACCGGCTGTTAGACGAAGATGCTGCAGTATAATAGTATACTAAACCATACTATTTTGACCCAAGTACCCTTATAAAAAAAGTACTATAGCATATGATTTTTTTTAACAATTACTACAGTTTACTGTAATACTATATAACATAATTTAAAATATAAATATTGTAGCGTGCATGGGGGAAGGCAGCAGTAGGGCTGGTAGGTGACGTAAAGCCATAAGCCCGATATACGCTCATTGCAAAGGAGCCGGCTTTTTTGTACAGCGGTATGGGCGTTGTGCTTCAGTGCTAGAGGTCCCAGGTTTGAGCCAGCCCTCCGCCTGTGTGTGGATTGCCTTGCCCTGTGTGATGCACCTGCCTGCGGGAACCGAGATCGCTACAATATTATAAAAAGTATACTTTGTTTTTATGCAGGATCTTCAGTGTTGACTTACAAATAAAGCAAAATCTGCATACCCAAAAGATACGGTGGAAACATAGTGTTGCAGGACAACCAAGTCTTTATTTTATGATTTATATTGCTGTTTGCACATTATTTATATATGTTCACTAATTTTTCTTTCTTTGTGTTTATAATTTGCACAAGAGTCGTGCATCGGGTCGGGCACCCGCGGGGCCCGTGGGTGACCCGCAAAAGTGGGTTGGGTACGGGTCGGAATGTGAACTTTTTCGTGGTTTGCGGTTAGGGTGTGGGTCCAAAAAAAAATTGGGGGTCTCAATTTGAATCACCTAAAATGTTTTCTGTACTTTCAGCGTACTCGCCTGTAACCCTTTCCCAAAAAACGTATTAGAAGGTAAATGTACCAGTATTCCCTGCACTGAAGCAGGAGGCGATTAGGGAGGAGTCAGTTGACTAAGCAGTGTTGTTGCTTGTTTGATACGTCACAAAATATTTTTATCACGTCTGCTTCTTGGTGATATTAAAAAAGTTTGTGAACAAGGTGAAACAAAAGATAGCACAGGTTTTACATCATGTAGTTCAAGAGGTAAATCAGAAGTGTGGAATTATTTTGGAATCACAGCGAATCAAAATAATAAACATGTGACTGGATCCGATATATATATATATATATATATATATATATATATATATATATATATATATATATATATATATAATTTATTTCGGTTTTTATTTTGTTATTCATTTATTTATTATTTTATTTATTTTTTAATTTTGTTTTTCATTTTGGCACAATCTTTTCACCCTTGTACTTCTAACTAGCATCAATCATTCTTGGGCCTCGGGTCAGTCTGTGTGTGGAGTTTGCATGTTCTCTGCGTGTTCACGAGTGTTTCCTCCGGGTACTCCGGTTTCCTCCCACAGTCCAAAGACATGCTGGCTAGGTGGATTGGCCTCTCTTAGTTGCCCTGCAATGGACTGGCGTCCCGTGCAGGATGTTGTTCCGCCTTGCACCCTGTGTCTGCCACAAACCTTCAGAGAAGCTGCAGACATTTTAGAAAGTGAACCCAGTGCAGGTTCTTCTTTAAACAGTCCTCCTCCTGGTTTATACTTTGAGTTTAATGAAAGTGGGGCTAGCTCAGCTGCCCGAGACGCATTATGGTTGGTATTACTGTTTATCTTCCAGACTTGGGCCTAGACCAAACCAACCAAAAATCGCAAATCACAAACCCATTAATAATGGCAGGTTCCCTCTGGGGTAGAAGGAAATACCTTCTGACAAACAAAAAAGACGCCACCAGTAGGCTACCAGGTTTGTAATTTGCGATTAGCGGGTGTGAAAGTTTTGATTTGGTCCAGGTCCAGGTTCTTATGGCGCCTTCATCAATATTTTCATTGTTCCATGCCAATCCACCTAACCAGCATGTCTTTGGACAGTGGGAGGAAGCCGGAGTCCCCGGAGAAAACCCACAATGTGAACACAGAGAGAACATGCAAACTCCACAAATACAGACCCCCTGAGGTCGCAATGGAACCCAGGACCCTGGAGCTTTGAAGCAGCAGTGCCAACCACCACGCCACCGTGCCGCCCCTGTTATTTATTTCAACATTGCTTTATTTATTTATTTTTTAATTGTGTCACAAATTATCCTCCATAGACAATTGCCCACAGCTGTGGGACAAACATTCTATTGGTGCGTGGCACTTTAAAAGACCGGACCGAGAGTGAGAGAAAGAGCTAGACCGGGGGAAGAGTTTGACAGTGTGACCAGGAAGACGGAGATACCAGGAAGCAGTACTGGAATGCAGAGGTGAGAGAGCAAGGAGAAAACACACGGATTAAGCTTGGATAGCAGCACAAAGAAGCAGTGGCTTAATCCTATCCCTGAGAGCTGATAGAATCCAGATTGAGAAAGCTAAGTGTATTTTATTGCTGTGGGTTCAAACAAAATTGCCAAAATTATTTAATAGATAAATTAAAAAAGGCACTTTACAGAGCGTTTAAATTTGACCAAGAACAAAGTACACAGAAAGAGTACTTGGAACTGCAAACACAAGTCAAAAAGGAAGTTAGAAAGGCCAAGAGAGAGATAGAAATGCACACTGCTAATGGGCTAAAACCAATTCCAAAATTTTTCCAATATTATAGCAAGAGAACATTCAAAGAGGAGGTTAAATGTTAAGAGATACAAATGGCAAAATCATAGACGAAGAAAAAAAAAATAGCACATATATTAAATGATTATCACATATATTAAATCCTCTCCTTCCCCCCCTCTGACTCCACCGTCCCCTCCTGTATCTTTACCTGTCTGTCTGCTATCTCCTCCTGAATGCACTCGCATCACCTCAAACTTAACCTCTCTAAATCTGACCTCCTTTTCTTTCCCTCCTCCTCCCCCTCCTCTGATCTTTCTATCTCTTTTCCTCTGGAATCTACCACACTCTCCCTCTTCCTCTGCTAAGAACCTCAGAGTCACCCTGGACCCCTGCCTCTCTTATTCCCAGCACATCTCCACTCTGGCACGCACTTGCCGATTCTTCCTGAGCAACATCCGAAGAATCCGACCCTTCCTCACCAACTACGCCACACAGCTCCTGGTCCAGGCCTTGGTACTCTCCCGCCTAGACTACTGCAACTCCCTCCTGGCTGGCCTCCCTGCGTCCACCACCCGTCCGCTCCAGCTCATCCAGAACTCCGCTGCCTGCCTGGTGTTCTCTCTGCCTCGCTTCTCCCACGCAACTCCACTACTCCGCTCACTCCACTGGCTCCCGATCACCGCTCGCATCGAGTTCAAGACTCTTCTACTAGCCTATAGATGCCTTGACCAGACTGCACCCAGCTACCTCCAGACCCTCATCTCTCCCTACACCCCCACTCGACCTCTCCGCTCCGCCTGCACTAGAAGACTGGCTCTACCTCCTCTACGCTCCCCTGCCTCCAGAGCCCGCTCCTTTTCCATCCTTGCCCCGCAGTGGTGGAATGACCTTCCTACAGATGTCAGGACTGCCCAGTCCCTGACCACATTCCGGCGCATCCTCAAGAATCACCTCTTCAGAAAGCACCTGTAGAACTCCTCTGTTCTTCCCCTGGGACACTTATCACCCTTCCTTAAATGTGCTTTACTTGCTCTTATCTGCCCCCTATTTTACTGCATTTAATCCTGTACTTCAGAGTACTGTAATCTGCCAAGTGTTTAATCTGTAGTATTTTGTATTTAATCATATCCTGATGTAACAATCACTGACACTTATCTGCTGTATTATTGAATTTTATTTTGTCACACTTGTACTTGCTTGAACCAAAGTCATTGTATTTATCTTGCTCTTAATTGTATTATTACTTGTACTATGATACTTGAAATGTATTTGCTTATGATTATAAGTCGCCCTGGATAAGGGCGTCTGCTAAGAAATAAATAATAATAATAATAATTACTTTTCACAGGTTTTTACAAAGGAGGACACGGACAACATGCCCCACATGTCGACCTGTTCCTATCCAGTTTGAAATAACTTTAGCATAACAGAGGCAGAAGTGTTAAAGGGACTAGGAGCTCTTAAAATAAACAAATCCCCTGGGTCGGATGAGATCCTCCCAATAGTACTCAAAGAAATGAAAGAAGTTATTTACAAACCGCTAACCAACCTCATGCAACAATCTCTTGACACAAGGGTTTTACTGACAGAATGGAGAATTGCAAACGTAATACCGATCCACAAAAAGGGAGACAAAACCGAACCAGGTAACTACAGACCAATAAGCCTGACTTCTATTATTATTATTATTATTATTATTATTATTATTATTATTATTATTATTATTTATTATTTCTTAGCAGATGCCCTTATGGAAACTATAATAAGATCCAAAATGGAAAATTACCTGTATGCTAACAGTATCCTGGGAGACAATGAACATGGTTTTTTGAAAGGGAGATCTTGTTTAACTAACCTGCTTGACTTTTTTGAGGATGCAACATCGACAATGGATAATTGCAAAGCATACGACATGGTTTATTTAGATATCCAGAAAGCTTTTGACAAAGTCCTGCATAAAAGATTCTCAAACTGAATGCAGTAGGGATTCAAAGAAATTCATGCATGTGGATTAGGGAGTGGTTAACGTAGAAAACAGAAAGTACTGATTAGAGGAGAAACCTCAAAATGGAGCGAGGTAACCAGTGGAGTACCACAGGGATCAGTATTAGGTCCTCTGCTATTCCTAATCTATATTAATAATTTAGATTCTGGTATAGTAAGCAAACTTGTTAAATTTGCAGATGACACAAAAATAGGAGGAGTGGCAAACACTTGCAGCAGCAAAGGTTATTCAAAATGATCTAGACAGCATTCAGAACTGGGCAGACACATGGCAAATTACATTTAATAGAGAAAAATGTAAGGTAGTGCATGCAGGCAATAAAAATGTGCATTATAAATACCATATGGGAGATACTGAAATTGAAGAAAGAATCTATGAAAAAGACCTAGGAGTTTATGTTGACTCAGAAATGTCTTCATCTAGACAATGTGGGGAAGCTATAAAAAAGGCCAACAAGATGCTCGGATATATTGTGAAAAGTGTTGAATTTATATCAAGGAAGTAATGTTAAAACTTTACAATGAATTAGTAAGACCTCATCTGGTCACCTTGCTACAAAAAGGATATTGCTGTTCTAGAAAGAGTGCAAAAAAGAGCTGCATCAATCATGACAACATTAATTTGGAGGAAGATGCCGAACGTTTGCTAAGCAAGCCAGGTGTGGTCTGCAACACAGGTTACCGGGCACATAGGGTATAGGGTCTTAGTGGGTTTTAATAATATATAAATAGCTGCCTCAGTGTGTATGCCCTGTGATCTATTATTGTTTGGTCCAATTCTTGACAAATAATTTGGCATCCTTCCAGTTCCCTGCTCAGAATGAAAGTGAAACAACTCAGTCAGACTGCAGTGTTGGACTCAACGCCCGCAGCACCAAAACCTGCAGTACCACAGCTGTCTGGGAAACACATCTAACTTAGCTCATAAGCACGACAGTTATACTTACTAAAACTGTATTCTGTGTTTGCTTTAATGTCTGCTCTCTTAACATATGATGGTCACTGTAATTGGAGAGGTTTCAGAGGGTATGTACACTGTAAATCTCTCTTTCCTGCTCACTGCACAGAGCAGTAATGAGTCCAATTTGAGAGAATATAACCCCACTTCTGTTTCTGTGTGTGTGTGTGTGTGTGTGTGTGTGTGTGTGTGTGTGTGTGTGTGTGTGTGTGTGTGTGTATCCAGATGCCTTCTACAGTAGTGTGAAAAAGGAATCCTGTGAATAAGCTGTGCAGTTTTATAGACCTTCTCACATTGCAGTGTCTGCTGGTTTTCTTTCCAACTTCTGCTCTCATTTAACTGATAACTTAATTGAGACTGTGTGCCCCCCCCCCCCCACTGGGACTGTATATACACACAAAGTCAGATTGAGTCAATAATTAGATCAATTGAGTTGGAATGAAAACCAACAGACAGTGTGGCATTAACCCTAAGCAATTAACAGACTGTCTACCACATATTAACAGAGTAGGAAATCATGTTAACTATTTTTTTTACTTGTTTTTTAGTTTATGGACTTTACTTTGAACTCAGACCCTCCTTTAAATAAATTGACTTAGTGGTCACTTAACAAATGTTCATGGCAGACCTGGGACAAATATAGTTACATTTGATCTTTGATTTGTAAAAATATGTTTTACATTTTTTCACAGTAATTATTATTTTACCATTCAAATATATGCTAAAAACATAAATATTATTTGAAAATACACACAAATACATTAGCTGGTCATTTTATAGATCAGCTGAGCAGCTGACAAATGTATACATTGATCCGTTATTTTATAGATTTACAGATTTTACAAATGAATATCTATAAAATGCATGTTTGGGCCGAACGGCCTCCTCTCATTTGTAAATGTTCTTATATTCTTATGTTCTTACCTGTTTACCTGCTTTTGAAATAATAATAACCATAATAACAAATCAAAATCATAATGATAATAGACTACAGACTATTTCCCAGACTACTCGTAGTCTCACTGCAGTGGACTCAGCTGATAGGGAGTTGCTAAAGCTAGGACCACTCCAAAAAAATTTAAACTGGCTTTTAATACACCATCATATAAGAATGAGTACAATTGTTTTGAGAAAATGTACCCTCGTCAGTAATTAGCAGTTATTCAACTAGATTTTCCTTGTAATATAATGACAGATAAGCTTAGTTATGAAACAGACTAGTCACACATACAAAATAAATTAAAAAAATAACTTTGGCAATTGGTAATAGATATGAAATGGTAAAAGCTGCAACAATATATTATATATATTTTTTTTACCTTTGTAGGTAGTCTGTCCCGCACAAGGTTTTCTGAAGTAGCAGCCTAGAAATCAAATGTGTTCCCTCTTACACATGCATAGGCGTATATATAGGAAGTCAAGGTGAAGTTTCATTTTGAATCAGATTTCCTAAGAACTATTTTCACTTAGTTTTCTACGAATCTTTCAGGAAAAGGTTTTTGTTTTGTTTCACTGATGGAAGAATGTAGTTCCCTTTCAATTCGAAGATGACCACCAAGCATATTATGTATGGGATATGCCTGCCCACTGGATAGGTATCGCTGAGCTCTCTATACCAGAGCTGCTGATAGGCCCCTTCCTGGGATGATGCACTTGGTCCCGCTCACTGAGGGATTAACACTAGAAGCCCCGTGGCGGTCATTTTGGCAGTTTTTGGTTTTAAAATGTAATTTTCTCCAGTCGTGTAACACATATGGGGCTGTGTGTTCATATACCTGTCTGTCCGTATGTATTACATATTTTCACAAAGCATGAAACGCGGGAGTGCAGAAATAAAGGAGATATATTACATTAGACCTAAAAGCCCCGGGAGCAGTCACATTGACAGCCACACAGAAGACAATTGTATTTTGATTATACAGAACAGTATTCTACTTTATTGTTTTTATTTACCAGGCCGCAATGTGTTTAGCTGTAATCAGATTAGTCTCTACTCTCTGCCTGAGTGAATGACTGACAGTCTATTGTTTTCAATCAGCCTATGAAGGCTGGTGCCTGCTTGACAGCTGCGCTGCTTTGGTCAGTCAATTAACATCGGGACTAGTGAAAATAAATACCAGAGACCGTGGAGTTTTACTATGCAACAAAATATGGAGTTGATGTTTTGGATCAGATGGCATGGAAGTATGCTGTGAAAGCTGGCTCCCGATTGTGGCCTGTTCAGGTGTTTTACAATGTATTGGATCTAGCAGCCATCAACTCCTGGGTACTTTACAAAGAATGCACAGAGAAGAATTTACCAAGGAGAGAATATATTTTACAGTTAGCACAGCCACTTAGCAAGAAGCATTTGGAACAGAGGGAGATTGACAAGTGTGTACCCATAGCTGAAGCTGGCAACCCCACTGACAGCCGCCAGTGCCAGCTTGGCAAGTGCAATAAAAATAAAACTTCGGACAGCTGTGTCCTGTGCAGAAAGGAGGCGTGGAGAAGCACATTATCTGTGTTGATTGTGAACAGCCTTAGACTCAAGGTAAAGGAATACCCTTTTGTTGAAAAAAAGAAAAATAAATTAGATTTTTTTATAACTTCTTGTGCGTTGTTCAGTTGCTTTTGCTCATCTGATAATGTATTGCTATTGTTTCAGTTTTATAAATTGTAACAGAACCGCATCAACTCGGGTTCTTTGCCCCTTTAAAAATAGACCCAAGACACAGGAAATTGAGGTTTAAATGCTTATGCACTATTTTTTTTAATAAACAAACACAAAACAAAACAAACACCTAGCTCTTTTCTTGAGCACTAAACTAAAACACAAAACAGGAACCTAAACTATATTACAGGACAGCTAAGCTGTTTACCTGTTCAAACAAAAAACAAAACAAACCACACCAAACAGGCTTTACACTACCTTTTCTTCATAATTACGGCTGTACAAACACACCAGCACAGTCGGGCTTCTCCACACATCAGCAACCCAGAACAAACTGGCTGCTTTCTTTAAATACCCTGCACCTGGCTCTAATTTACAATGATAGCCAGGTGCAGGGGATAACACAATTAACAAATAATTAAACAATTAATCCAAATGTGCCTACGCACAAGTTTTCTGCAGGGAGGATTTTAACCCCCCTCCCTGCTGTGTTACAAAATTTGTATGTTGTAAACCAATGTCTGTTCAGATGTTTATTTATTTACATTTTTTTGATTTGTAAAATAAATGTTCATATATATATATATATATATATATATATATATATATATATATATATATATATATATATATATATATGCTTTGGTTGTTCAGATGTTTATGTGACTGTAACAGGGCGAGCAGCCCTGTACAGTATTTGTTTGTTTTATTTTAGAACGGGGTCCCCCTCCGCCCGTGTTATTTTGTGTTTGTTTGTGTGTTTATTGTGTTTTAGGACGGCGAAGCGCCGCGTATATTATTATTTATGTATTTGTGACGGCGTAGCCGTTTAGTAGAAAACTTGTGCAGAAGGTGGCCATCTCCCGAATTAATTAGGTGATTTAATTTGTTGCTAATTGGGAGATGGTCACCTGTATAAAAAGTCTGCAGCTCTCCAGCTTGGGTGGTGTAGTAGGAGCGAGAGCAACGAGAGAGAGAGCGAGAGAGAGAGAGAGAGAGAGAGAGAGAGAGAGAGAGAGAGAGAGAGAGAGAAAAAGCTTTAAGAATAAGTCCAGGAACAGTGACGGCTACAGCTCAGCCTGACCGGGACCAGTTATTGTATTTCTTTTTTGTGTTCGTGACTTGTTTTTGTTTAACTGTTTATTTTGCTCGGTGAGCACAGTTTTCTCTTTTTTGTTAAAACATTTGGTTTATTTTTGTTGTATTTTTCAATAAAGACGGCGCAAACGCCATTTTCACTACCTAAGGTATCCTTTTTCCAGTTCCTGCTTCTGGTCTGATGCCACCCACTCCGGCTGTCTTTGTGACACGTGGTGTCCTGCGTGGGATTACCAGCACCTCCAGGACTCAGGCCAGAGCGGGTACCGCAGTTTTTTTCCCCAGTTTTGCCAGTAGGGTTTTGTTTTTTGTTGTTGCAGTAAAGCGAGGATGGGGAGAAAGAGCTGCAGGAAGCAGCGGAAGCAGCAGCAGCAGCAACAACAACAACAGCTGCAGCACTCGTCCTGCATGCCGGGCTGGGAGGAGGACAGCCACAACGGGGCAGGGTGCCCGTATACGCGGGCTCAGGGAAAGGAGCAGCTGTCACCCCAAGCATCAGTAGCCACCCCTCTACCCCCACTGCCACCGGGTTCCCCACCGTCCCGGGAAATATGGGACTGGCTGGTGCACCCCGAGGGGAACTTCACCAGTGACCTCCCCTGGGTTATTAACACGCTGCGGATGCGAGATGGGGAACGATGGGAGGACTGGGAGCAACAGCACAACCCGGCATCAGTTTGTGACAATGCCGCGGTGGTGCTGGGGTACCTAGCTGCAGAAATGGGAGGGGTGCCTTCCAGTGAGCAAGAGGGAGAGGAGCAGTCGCTGCCCTCTCCAGTACCTGAGTGGGAGGAGCCCGAACATCCTACGCCTGAGTATGAGGAGCCCGAACGTCCTACGCCTGAGTGGGAGGAGCCCGGACGTCCTGCGCCTGAGTGGGAGGAGCCCGAGCATCCACAGCCCAAAAGGGAGGAGCCGGGGCGTACACAGCCCAGAGAGGGGGGAGTCGGGGCTTCCACAGCCCTAGGACCCAAGCTGCCAGCAGAGGGAGAATGCCTGCTGTCCCCATCTCCGCCAGCAGAGGGTGAGTTCCTGCGGGTTCTGCCTCCACCGCCGTGGGAGGACTACGTGCCGCTCCCACCTCCGCCAGCAGAGGGAGAGTGCCTGCTGGTTCCCCCGCTGCAGCCAGAAGGGGAGGAGCCCCTGCCGCCTTCTCAGCCAGAAGGGGAGGAGCCCCTGCCGCCTTCTCAGCCAGAAGGGGAGGAGCCCCTGCCGCCTTCGCAGCCAGAAGGGGAGGAGCCCCTGCCGCCTTCGCAGCCAGAAGGGGAGGAGCCCCTGCCGCCTTTGCAGCCAGAAGGGGAGGAGCCCCTGCCGCCTTTGCAGCCAGAAGGGGAGGAGCCCCTGCCGCCTTTGCAGCCAGAAGGGGAGGAGCCCCTGCCGCCTTTGCAGCCAGAAGGGGAGGAGCCCCTGCCGCCTTTGCAGCCAGAAGGGGAGGAGCCCCTGCCGCCTTCACAGCAAGAAGGGGAGGAGCCCCTGCCACCTTCGCCAGGAGCAGAGCAGCAGGAGCTGCCTCTGCCTCCACCACCACCACCTGAGGGAGAGGAGCAGGAGCTGCCTCTGCCTCCACCACCCGAGGGAGAGGAGCAGGAGCTGCCTCTCCCTTCACGACAGGATGGACCAGGGCAGGATGCTGCCGGACCTCAGCAGCCACTGCATAGGTTGCTGAGGGGAGCACGGAGGAAAACCGCCAGGACGCAGCGGCTGCAAAGAGGGCTGCCCAAGGATGCCAGCCTCGCACCGCTCGGGGATGCCACGACTGCTTCGCCTGGGGCTGCCTGTTGCTCCGCATCGCCTGGGGCTGCGTTTTCCTCCAAACAGGGTACAGGATACGAGGGAGAAGTGGAGCTCCCGCTGCCGCCTTCATGGCCAGGAGCTCCCCTCCCGAGTTCGCCTCCCGAGGGTCCGCTGCTGCCGCCGTCGCCTCCCGAGGGTCCGCTGCTGCCACCGTCGCCTCCCAAGGGTCCGCTGCTGCCGCCGCCGCCTCCCGAGGGTCCGCTGCTGCCGCCGTCGCCTCCCGGGGTTCCGCTGCTGCCGCCGTCGCCTCCCGAGGGTCCGCTGCTGCCGCCGTCGCCTCCCGAGGGTCCGCTGCTGCCGCCGTCGCCTCCCGAGGGTCCGCTGCTGCCGCCGTCGCCTCTCGAGGGTCCTGCTTCGCCTGGGGTCACCAGGGATCCTGCTTCGCCTGGGGTCGTCAAGGGTCCTCCTTCACCTGGGGTCGCTACACTGTGGTCGGAGCCCCATGGAGGGGAGCTGCCGGCCATGAAGAAGGGGGAGGAGGTCAGGAGACCAGCTCCCCCAGCCGCACTTTCGCGGCCGGAGATCGTGTGGTCGGAGCCCCACGGAGGGGAGCTGCCGGCCATGAAGAGGAGGGGGGAGGTCAGGAGACCAGTTCCCCCAGCCACACTTTCGCGGCAGGATATGGTGTGGCTGAAGCCCCGGAAGAGGCAGCTGTTAGCCACCAAGAAGTGGGGGGTGGAGGACATTCCACCATGGCCACCCCCAGAAACACCTTGCTTCTCCCTCTTCCGGGACTTTAAGACTGAGGGGGGAGGTGGCCGTAGGGCCATGTGTGCGTTGCACAAGGGGGGGTATATGTAACAGGGCGAGCAGCCCTGTACAGTATTTGTTTGTTTTATTTTAGAACAGGGTCCCCCTCCGCCCGTGTTATTTTGTGTTTGTTTGTGTGTTTATTGTGTTTTAGGACGGCGAAGCGCCCCGTATATTATTATTTATGTATTTGTGACGGCGTAGCCGTTTAGTAGAAAACTCGTGCAGAAGGTGGCCATCTCCCGAATTAATTAGGTGATTTAATTTGTTGCTAATCGGGAGATGGTCACCTGTATAAAAAGTCTGCAGCTCTCCAGCTCAGGTGGTGTAGTAGGAGCGAGAGCAACGAGGGAGAGAGAGAGAGAGAGAAAAGCTTTAAGAATAAGTCCAGGAACAGTGACGGCTACAGCTCAGCCTGACCGGGACCAGTTATTGTATTTCTTTTTTGTGTTCGTGACTTGTTTTTGTTTAACTGTTTATTTTGCTCAGTGAGCACAGTTTTCTCTTTTTTGTTAAAACATTTGGTTTATTTTTGTTGTATTTTTCAATAAAGACGGCGCAAATGCCATTTTCACTACCTGCGGTATCCTTTTTCCAGTTCCTGCTTCTGGTCTGACGCCACCCACTCCGGCCGTCTTTGTGACAGTGACGTACGCAATAAAAAAAACGAATTACATCCGACTGTTTCTCCTTTCGTTAAACTATTTACAGTGTTTTGAATACAGCCGTCAGAAAGACTGCTGCAGGGATTCTAGGTATGAGTATATCTCCGTTCCTTCTAGTGTTGAAACCGTCATCCTGAGGAAGCCATTTCTCTTTTTCCTTCTCAAGACGGTGCGATCAGCTGAACGTGTTGATAGAAAAGAGCTTATCGAGTCGAATCAAGCTGATTGTATTTCCCTTGCATTCATGCTGAAAGCTGGCTTGCCTCTTTCCAGGAATCAACGACTCTGAAAAAGACCAAGCCTTTTGCCTTTCTGTCTTTCAGTGGCCTTTTCTCTTGCATGGTAGGCCGCTCTTTCTTATCTGTCTGTCATGTGTGAGCGACTGCCTATGCAGTCACCCTCGCGAGTGGTTGTCTATTTCCTTCTTGGGAGAGCACAGGTCCTCCACGGACCTAGGCTTTGCCGTACCCCCACTGTTGAGTAAACCTCGTCGGCTGCGTAGCCCCACCCACCTCGGTGAGTCATGCCTTGTAAACAAACAGTGAGCTCTCTCCTATCTATCTGTTTCTACCATGGTTTTTTGCTGTCTGCTTTCAACTCGCCCGCCCCGGCATCGGCCCTTGTGTCTCCCTGGTTTATGCTATGCACTGACCAGGTGTGAGACCATGAGGGTAGACATGGTTGCATAGCGTCCCCCGGTGCTTTGGTACCCTTGGTACTTAAGTATCTAGGTGCGCACGGTGCTCATTACACACAGCACACGGTGCCCAGCGCTACAGCGCCAGTGCAAGGACACAATGCCGCACAGTATTTGGTGCGCACGGTACTCGGTGCGCACGGTGCACACGGTGGTACAGCGATAGTGCAGGAATGCACGGTGCCGCACGGTACACCCTATAATAGTTAAAACAGTACACGTTTGGCATTTTTTTGGTCGTTTGGACAAATAGGCAGCGTTTAGATCCTGTATATACATTGTAAGGACAGGTGTAGTATCCGATTCAGCCACCAACCCTTCAGAGAGGTTTTTTTTTTAAAGGTACATTTTTAATTTTAGAGGATTTTCTAAAGGTTTTGTTTTCTGTCTGAACATATATATATATATATATATATATATATATATATATATATATATATATATATATTTCTTACAAAATAAGAACATAAGAACATAAGAACATATGAACGTTTACAAACGAGAGGAGGCCATTCGGCCCATCTTGCTCGTTTGGTTGTTAGCAGCTTATTGATCCCAAAATCTCATCAAGCAGCTTCTTGAAGGATCCCAGGGTGTCAGCTTCAACAACATTACTGGGGAGTTGGTTCCAGACCCTCACAATTCTCTGTGTAAAAAAGTGCCTCCTATTTTCTGTTCTGAATGCCCCTTTATCTAATCTCCATTTGTGACCCCTGGTCCTTGTTTCTTTTTTCAGGTCGAAAAAGTCCCCTGGGTCGACATTGTCAATACCTTTTAGAATTTTGAATGCTTGAATCAGATCACCGCATAGTCTTCTTTGTTCAAGACTGAACAGATTCAATTCTTTTAGCCTGTCTGCATATGACATGCGTTTTAAACCCGGGATAATTCTGCTTGCTCTTCTTTGCACTGTTCTAGATAAGGTCTTACTAATGCATTATAAAGTTTTAACATTACTTCCCTTGATTTCAATTCAACACTTCTCACAATATATCCGAGCATCTTGTTGGCCTTTTTTTTATAGCTTCCCCACATTGTCTAGATGAAGACATTTCCGAGTCAACATAAACTCCTAGGTCTTTTTCATAGATTCCTTCTTCAATTTCAGTATCTCCCATATGATATTTAAAATGCACATTTGTATTGCCTGCATGCAGTACCTTACACTTTTCTCTATTAAATGTAATTTGTCATGTGTCTGCCCAGTTCTGAATGCTGTCTAGATCATTTTGAATGACCTTTGCTACTGCAACAGTGTTTGCCACTCCTCCTATTTTTGTGTTGTCTGCAAATTTAACAAGTTTGCTTACTATACCAGAATCTAAATCATTAATGTAGATTAGGAATAGCAGAGGACCTAATACTGATCCCTGTGGTACACCACTGGTTACCTCGCTCCATTTTGAGGTTTCTCCTCTAATCAGTACTTTCTGTTTTCTACATGTTAACCACTCCCTAATCCATGTGCATGCATTTCCTTGAATCCCTACTGCGTTCAGTTTGAGAATTAATCTTTTATGTAGGACTTTGTCAAAAGCTTTCTTGAAATCTAAATAAACCATGTCGTATGCTTTGCAATTATCCATTGTCAATGTTGCATACTCAAAAAAGTCAAGTAGGTTAGTTAGACACGATCTCCCTTTCCTAAAACCATGCTGACTGTCTCCAAGGATAATGTTACCATATAGGTAATTTTCCATTTTGGATCTTATTATAGTTTCCATAAGTTTACATATAATAGAAATCAGGCTTATTGGTCTGTAGTTACCTGGTTCGGTTTTGTCTCCCTTTTTGTGAATCGGTATTACGTTTGCAATTTTCCAGTCTGTCGGTACAACCCCTGTGTCAAGAGACTGTTGCATGATCTTGGTTAGCGGTTTGTAAATAACTTCTTTCATTTCTTTGAGTACTATTGGGAGGATCTCATCCGGCTGAGGGGTTTTGTTTATTTTAAGAGCTCCTAGTCCCTTTAACACTTCTGCCTCTGTTATGCTAAAGTTATTTAAAACTGGATAGGAACAGGTCGACACGTGGGGCATGTTGTCCGTGTCCTCCTTTTTAAAAACCTGTGAAAAGCAATCATTTAATATATTTGCTATTTTCTTTTCTTCATCTATGATTTTGCCATTTGTAACTCTTAGACATTTAACCTCCTCCTTGAATGTTCTCTTCCTTTTATAATATTGGAAAACATTTTGGAATTGGTTTCAGGCCCCTTACCAATGTTCATTTCTAGCTCTTGGCCTTTCTAACTTCCTTTTTGACTTGCGCTTGCAGTTCCAAGTACTCTTTCTGTGTACTTTCTTTTTGGTCCCTTTTAACTCTCTGTAAAGTGCCTTTTTTTGCTGAATATTTTTTTTTTCATTGATCTATTAAACCACTGGGTGACCTAAGGCATCGCCTACAGGGCACACCAGAGATGAACAGCCAGCCCCTCCGAACAAGCAGAGGAAACGCAGGTCATGGCTAGTCCACGCACCAGCGTTCCAGGAGGCGGTTCCAGGGCCACCACCCTAGGCACCCGCCCCAGACCGACCCGCCATATCTCCAGCAGCCCCTTGCGGCCTCAGACACCCTTCTCGGCACACCAGCTTCATTATTGGTGCGCTTGCACCTTGGACACCTGGGTGCTCACCACCATGCACAACGGTTACACTCTTCAGTTCCACTTGGGACCTCCTCCCTTTCGAGAAATCACAAATACTTTCACAGCCTTGCTGTGCAAGTGAGCCATTCACCTCATAGGCCCTACCTCCCACGGAGAGAGATACTACTCGAGATACTTTCTGGTGCCCAAAAAAGACGCCGGCTTTCACCCTACTATTATTATTATTTATTTCTTAGCAGACGCCCTTATCCAGGGCGACATACAATTGTATCACATTATTTTTTACAAAAGATATCACATTATTTTTACATACAATTACATTATTTTTTACACATTATTTTTACATACAATTACCTATTTATACAGTTGGGTTTTTACTGGAGCAATCTAGGTAAAGTACCTTGCTCAAGGGTACAGCAGCGTCCCCCACTTGGGAGTGAACCGACAACCCTCAAGTCAAGAGACCAGAGCCCTAACCACTACTCCACACTGCTGACTTGAAGCTTCTTAACAGGTTCTTAAAAGAAGGAAGGTTCCAGATGCTGACTCAGTCTCCAGTCAGTCCGGCCGGGTGAATGGTTCACCACCGTGGACTTACGGGACGCCAGATATCACTCGAGCACAGGAAGTATCTCCGCTTCACCTTTCAGGGAAGCGTGCCATTCGCCTCTAGCTCCTTGCACGTTTTCACGTGTGTGGACGCTATCCTGGCCCCTCGGCTGAGGGGATCAGAGTAATAATCTCGCAACTGGTTGATGGCCGCTGGACGTCCCTGCATATAAACATGCTTGAGTTGCAAGCGGTCTCCCTTGCTCTCAACCACTTCCTCCCGGTGCTGCGGGGTACACATGTGTTGAACAAGGCAGTGGTGGTGTATAGGCAACCACCACGATGGCCTACGGTCCCCGGGGTTGCATCGCACGGCCTTCAGGCTACTGACATGGGCTCAGAGGAACTTGCTGTCCCTGCTGGCAACGCACATTCCCGGAGAGGTGAACTGGGCAGCGGATCTCCTCTCCAGGGAGGGTCCGCATCCGTCGTGAGTGGTGACTCCACCCTCAGGTAGTGAAGCAAATTTGGGAACGGTTCGGGAAGACACAGGCTGATCTCTTTGCCTCGGCAGAGACGACACATTGCCCCCTATGGTACTCCCTCCACCGCTTAGGCTAGCGCACGAATGGCCCAAAGCGTTTTTGTACGCTTTTCCGCCTATACCGCTGCTCCCAGCCTTTCTCGAAAAGGTCCAGTTAGAAGGCATCATTTCTTCTAGTGGCCCCCAGGTGGCCCAGAAAAATCTGGTTCTTGACCCTGTGCCAGCTGTTACAAGGCCACCCCTGGGAGATCTCGCTTTGCATGGATCTCCTCAGCCAGGCAAGAGGCACTCTTTGGCACCTGGAACCGAGCAGGTTCCAACTATGGGTCTAGCCCCTGAAATCAGATGCGGTTGTGGATACACTGCAGAACGCTAGGGCAGATTCCACTTGGTCGTTATAAGCCTATAAGTGGAAGTATTTCCAGACATGGTGTCTGACCAGGAGTCATGACCCAGTCTCTTGCCCCATGCCAATTATCTTACAGTTTATGCAAGAATTGCTTGAGGCTGGTAGGTCACCTTTCACTTTGAAGGTGTATTTAGCGGCTATTTCTGCATGCCATGTCATGGATTTGGTATCTCTGGGTGCGCATTTGTTGGCTACCCAATTCCTTAAAGGCATGCGGTGATTACATCTTCCAAGGAGGACTGTTCTCCCTGAATGAAGTCTTGATATTGTACAGGATGCTCTCATGAAAGCCTCATTTGAGCCCTTAAACTCCATAGATTTGAAGTATCTGTCTATGAAGAGAGCCTTCCTCGTGGCTATCACCTCCACTAAGCGGGTCAGTGAGTTGCAGGCGCTGTCAGTGCACAGCTCCTGCATGTATATTAGGGACGATGGCAGCAGGTTGTCACTGCTTACAAACCCTGCTTTCCTCCCCAAGGTGATCACAGCCTTCCACGTTAATCAGTCTGTGGAACTGGAGTCCTTCCATCCACCCCCGTTTTTTTCAGAGGAGGATGAGAGGTTGAATTTCCTCTGCCCAGTGCGGGCATTGAGATGCTACATGGATAGGACAAGAGCTCTGCGTCAGTCTGACCAGCTCTTTGTTTGTCACGGGACACGGACCCTAGGACAACCCCTCTCAAAGCAGCGTCTGTCACATTGGATTGTGGACAGTCTTGACTGCTTATGGTGGTGCTGGCTTGCCCCCACCTGGTAGCCCAGGGTAGCTGCACACTCCACTAGAGAGTTGGCTACATCTTGGGCCCTCTTCAGAGGGGCCTCGCTGTCCAGTATTTGTACTACGCCACATACTTTCTCCAGGTTCTACCACCTTAATGTGGTAGATCCTGCCCTGCCTTCATTAGGCACGAGGGTCCTTGAGGGTGTAAGCTCACACCGCTAACCATTGGGTTATGCGGTTCTGATGCGTCCCTCATATGCTGCCATTCCTTCTCCCTCGCAAAGGCTCTGGTATACATTATCCCATACATAATGTCGTTGGTGATCATCTTTGAATTGAAAGGGAACGTTAGGTAAAGAGAAGACGACCACCAACCGTGAGGTCGCATCGGTTGTCCTCACGGGTTTGATGGAAAAAGAGAAATGGCTTCCTCAGGATGACGGTTTTAATCTCTCGGTGGGCGGGACCGAGTGCATCATCCCAGGAAGGGGCCTACCAGAAGCTCTGATATAGAGAGCTCAGTAATGCCTACCCAATGGGCAGGCATATCCCATATATAATGTCGTTGGTGGTCGTCTTCGAATTGAAAGGGAACCAGGGTTACGGTAAGTAACCTAACGTTTACTGTGACAGTGTGCATGTGTGTTTGTGTTGTTTTCTCGCGTGAATGTTGGTGTTGATTGTTCATGTTTGGAATGTGGGGGTGTTTATTGAGTAATTAAGTCACGTCACATAGTATATAGTGGAAGTAGGTGCACAGTCTTGAGTGAAGCGAGTGGAGAGTCCTGCTCCCCACACCATGTGCACCACGGGAAGAGGCTCGCCAGATCCTCCTCCAGTTGTTGTTGTTGCTGCTGCTCCCGCTGCTGCTGTCGCTGACACCACCTCCTCCCCATCTTGTCTTTTTTTTCTCTTTTTTTTAAACCTACTCACCCCCTCTCTGTCGTGGGCTCAAGCGAGAGCAAATAACCGTGTTTGCTCATTGTTTGTATAAAATAATAAAAACCATTGAAACTTACCATTTCACCTCCGTATACTCTTATTGTTTGTTACTGGAGTAAGCACTGGGCCACAGTATACTCTAAAAAGGGTTCCTCACAAAACATTAGTGTTCTATGGCAGATTTGTTCTCAGGAAGGGTTCTTATATGTAATAATTTCCCTGAATAAAAAGGTTTATAAAACTAATGTGAATTATTTTTTATTGGCCTAATGTGTGCAGTTATGCCATAAAATAAGTACTGTGTACTTTCTATATACATGTGTGGAGTAGTGGTTAGGTCTCTGGACTCTTGACCGGAGGGTCGTGGGTTTAATCCCAGGTGGGGGACACTGCTGCTGTACCCTTGAGCAAGGTACTTTACCTAGATTGCTCCAGTAAAAGCCCAACTGTATAAATGGGTAATTGTATGAAAAAAATAAATAATGTGATATCTTGTAACAATTGTAAGTCGCCCTGGATAAGGGCGTCTGCTAAGAAATAAATAATAATAATTTGGAGTTTCATTTTTATTGAGAGGTACAAGTTAGAAAAACTTGTTTGAAACTACCAAGAGTCTCTATACAGCTCCAAGGGTTTTGCTGTTTTCACCATGTTGCAGCAGCAAAACTAAATCACTTAGAATCACCATCTGTACCAGTATCAAAAGTCTGAAACTTACATCAAATGTGAAAAAAACTGTACATACCTCTTATACACAATGAGATATAAGTCGTCAAACTAAGGTAAAATTCTTCTTCTTCTTCTTCTTCCTCCTCCTGCTCCATCTACTTTTTAAGCATGTGTAGCGACTTTTCAAACAGAAAAGCTGAATAACTGGACATCTACCAATCATGTGATTCCACATGTTGGTCAACATCAAAATAAACCAGGGAATGCAAGCAGTTTGATATCCACACCATTTATATTAAACAATTTATTTATGTTTTAAAACAGCACATATCGCAGGAAAAAAAAGACCGTGGTTTGAACTTGCAATATGACGTCTCTGAACACAGCCTTAACCCACTGCACCACAGCGCAGTTGTTGAAATGCATTAATTTTTTAAGCTTACATCCATGCCTGACCAGCTTTCGCTAAAAACCTGAAGGTTCTGCTCGATTCTAGAAATTTTCTATTTCCTGTTTGAAAATATCCAGTTTCCTGTATGTTTGGTAGATACCATAGAATGGAATTGTACATAAGAGTGGCATGTAGCTTCCTTGTCTAAATCTCTGATCTCTGATAAATTGCAGTTCCTCGTTTAATTAAAAATAAATAAAGGAATAATTTAAACAAATGCATAGAGGAATAAATACATTTAGAAATAAATATTTTTAAATAAATGTAGGAATGAATAAATGTTTACATTATAAATGTATAAATTAATTAATAAATAGCAAACTAGAAAAATACATGTCATATTAATTGATTTGGCTGATGCGTTTATCCACAGCAATTGACATTTATATACCTATATAAAAAGTACACGTTTCATGTAAATATATACAAGGTAGTTCCTCGTACGTTAGAAAAACTTGTCGGAAACTGCCGAGATTTAGTTATACAACGAGACACTAGTGATCCATTAGTTGGCAGCGTCTGTGGAGTAGCGGTTAAAGCACTGTGTTTCTGACTGGAGGGTTGTAAGTTCAATCATAGATGGGGGACACATTGCTGCTATACCTAGATTGGTCCATTAACAACAATATATATATAAATGAGTAATTGTATGTAAAAAAAATTAAATAAATACGTCACAATTATAAATTGGCATGGATAAATTAGTTATCTAATTGAAATCAAAGATGCTTTCTCATTATTATTTGCAACTGAAAAAAATGAGTACATTTCAAACTTTACATATGATTCGTACCAAATTAGCTTTATACAGGGCTTATTTGTATCCGAATATCTCATAGGGTGCTCAAAGCAACCCACGAACACATACAGTACTGTGCAAAAGTTTTAGGCAGGTGTGAAAAAATGCTGTAAAGTAAGAATGCTTTCAAAAATAGACATGTTAATAGATTATATTTATCAATTAACTAAATGCAAAGTGAGTGAACAGAAGAAAAATCTAAATCAAATCCATATTTGGTGTGACCACCCTTTGCCTTCAAAACAGCATCAAGCATCAATTCTTCTAGGTACACTTGCACACAGTTTTTGAAGGAACTCGGCAGGTAGGTTGGCCCAAACATCTTGGAGAACTAACCACAGTTCTTCTGTGGATTTAGGCAGCCTCAGTTGCTTCTCTCTTCATGTAATCCCAGACAGACTCGATGATGTTGAGATCAGGGCTCTGTGGGGGTCATACCATCACTTCCAGGACTCCTTGTTCTTCTTTACGCTGAAGATAGTTCTTAATGACTTTCGCTGTATGTTTGGGGTCGTTGTCAAGCTGCAGAATAAATTTGGGGCCAATCAGATGCCTCCCTGATGGTATTGCATGATGGATAAGTATCTGCCTGTACTTCTCAGCATTGAGGAGACCATTAATTATGACCAAATCCCCAACTCCATTTGCAGAAATGCAGCCCCAAACTTGCAAGGAACCTCCACCATGCTTCACTGTTGCCTGCAGACACTCATTCGTGTACGCTCTCCAGCCCTTCGGCGAACAAACTGCCTTCTGCTACAGCCAAATATTTCAAATTTTGACTCATCAGTCCAGAGCACCTGCTGCCATTTTTCTGCACCCCAGTTCCTGTGTTTTCGTGCATAGTTGAATCGCTTGGCCTTGTTTCCACGTCGGAGGTATGGCTTTTTGGCCGCAAGTCTTCCATGAAGGCCACTTCTGACCAGACTTCTCCGGACAGTAAATGGGTGTACCAGGGTCCCACTGTTTTCTGCCAGTTCTGAGCTGATGGCACTGCTGGACATCTTCCGATTGCGAAGGGAAGTAAGCATAATGTGTCTTTCATCTGCTGCAGTAAGTTTCCTTGGCCGACCACTGCGTCTATGGTCCTCAACGTTGCCCGTTTCTTTGTACTTCTTCAAAAGAGCTTGGACAGCACATCTGGAAACCCCTGTCTGCCTTGAAATTTCTGCCTGGGAGAGACCTTTGCTGATGCAGTATAACTACCTTGTGTCTTGTTGCTGTTCTCAGTCTTGCCATGGTGTATGACTTTTGACAGTAAACTGTCTTCAGCAACCTCACCTTGTTAGCTGAGTTTGGCTGTTCCTCACCCAGTTTTATTCCTCCTACACAGCTGTTTCTGTTTCAGTTAATGATTGTGTTTCAACCTACATATTGAATTGATGATCATTAGCACCTGTTTGGTATAATTGTTTAATCATACACCTGTCTATATGCCTACAAAATCCCTGACTTTGTGCAAGTGTACCTAGAAGAATTGATGCTGTTTTGAAGGCAAAGGGTTGTCACACCAAATATGGATTTGATTTAGATTTTTCTTCTGTTCACTCACTTTGCATTTAGTTCATTGATAAATATAATCTATTAGCATGTCTATTTTTGAAAGCATTCTTACTTTACAGCATTTTTTCACACCTGCCTAAAACTTTTGCACAGTACTGTATGTGTCGAAGGGGCTGACGGACCACCCTGTGCTAGCGTATGAACTATCCTTAAGAGTGCAGAAAATCTAAACCATGTTCACAGAGCTGTATGGTGCATAACCGTAGAACTGTGTAAGAACAAGCAAAAACTGAAAAAGCGTGACAACAGATCTCTTGCGCTTTTTTGGTCATGACAGTTCTGCTTTCATGTTTACATGAGAGTTTATTTTAAAGAGAGAATTTAGTCGTCCAAAGGATATCGTTCAAATAATGCATAGGTTTACATGAGGCTTTACGCGCTAGGCAGAGATGAAGAGAAGGTTACCCCCCATCTGTCTAGAATGCAAAGGGCTTACAGTTAAAATGGCTCATGCTGCCAAGAAGAAGAAAATAATAATAGTTATTACTATTATTGTTTAGAATTAGTTGTTCTAGAAATGGTAGAAGTAGCATGTGTACAAAAACCGCCAGCACTCACCAATTCCCATTACTGCTTTTCTTATGCTTCTTAGGCTACTGATGTCCTTTCACACACCCATATATATTAGTCTTAGCCAACTGCGTAACTGTTAATGTGCTAAACAAAAGGATTATGCGTTCAATAATCACACATATGCATTAATGTGGAACAAATATATTAAAAACAACTCATGATGTTTTGGTTTCAAACACAGGTAGTTTGTTTAAATATTAAAATTAATTATGCAGAAAATGTGGAAACTTACACAAATGCTGTTAATATAATAAATACATAATTTGTGTGTATTTGCTAATTAGTCATAAGGGTATATAAAATCATAGGCATACTTTCAACGTAGTTGCGACAAAAATGGATGGATGGAGAAGACGCAGACAAACACTGGCTAGATTAAGTCTTGTATGGGAAGAACTCCTTTAGGCCCATGCAATGGGTTTGCAGGAAAGGAATCGTGCCTCTATTGCTTTCTTATCTAGAGCTTTCTTTCCAGCAGACAACCTCATCCACTTCGTCCCTATGTACAGACCTCTATTTGTGCATCGGCAGGAAAGACGAATGCGGGCGCATCATCATCCCTCTGTTTGGTGGAAGGAGGTTGTGCTTCACAAGTCTTTCTCTGACAAACAATAGATTTAAACATTTTGGGTCACCCGAGGTACGTTTGACCAACTGGTGGAACTTGTAATGGGTGGACATGGAGCCGCCACCAATATATGTCCCAGACACCTGTGCGCTGCAGAAGCTTAGTGGGTATTTCTCTGTACAAACTCTCGTCGGCCGCAGAGTACAGAGTTGTCGGGAATGTATTTGGAGTCCACAAATCCAGTGTCCATATTCCAATTACTGCCCCACACCGCCACAGCTGCAATTACATTAATCATAAATTCTGGGCATCCTTAATTCTCCAGGCTGTAGTGGATGACCATGGATGGTGAGACAACAATCACTTTGATATATACGATTATTTAGGCTACTGTGGCAATGTGCCACGCCCCTGTGTGCATTTGTGTGTTATATGTTGCATGTAGCGTGTTAATGTTGGTGTATTGTAGTTGGTACACGGATATAATGTGGGTTATGAGCACGAGTGTTTAAAATATATCATTGTATTTAGGCACGGGATTGCACTTCACTTCACGTGCATTTAAAGGATGTAATAGTATGTGAGCACAGGGTTGCACAGAATCAGTTCATGTGTTGGGATTCAAGTGAATAATTAATTAGTAATTGAATCCTGGCACAACAGTATATATAGATGCACGTTTACTCACTTGGGGTTGTGTGTTCGGTGAGTGGAGAACGGTGTGGAGAGGAGAGAATTAAAAACTAAAACTAAGGAAAAGTAAATATAAGTTTCTTTGACTCACCGTGTTTGTTTGTCTGTTCATCCACTGTTTGTTTAGTGTTAATCAGTTTTGTTTGTCTATTTATTTTGGCCTCTAAACATACTGAGCGCCGCAGTGTCTCAGTTTCAACCCGAGTACTGCCTGTCTGTGTGTGATTCTTTCTGGCCTGACGTCACCACTAAAGCCAGCTTGTCACAGCTACATATCATGCATTTATATTACATTCCTTTTTTTCCAAACATATTTCTTTAATATAGCTTCCGGGACATCTCTTTTGGTCATCCAGGGTCTTCCCATGACACCTATGTCCTGAAGAGTTCTGCACTCTATTTATATCAGGACAGATTGCCACAGGTAAGCATTTACAGTAAGAAACCATAGTTCGAGGTATGCATCATTTTGTATCATTTATAGCCTATTCCTTGGCTTGTTTTTAAGGGGACACAGACAGTCGAAGACCGTGAAGTTCCATTCTATATAGTTGGAGATGCTGCCTACCCGCTCCTCTGCTGACTCATGAAACCCTACCCTGCAAATAACATCACGCCTGAAAAGGAGGCCTTTAATTACACCATGGGTAGGGTAAGGGTTGTCGTTGAGCAGTCTTTTGGGAGGTTGAAGGGGAGATGGCGATCCTTCTTAAAAGAATGGAACAAAATCTACAGAATACCACCAACATTGTCGGAGCTTGCTGCATCCTCCATAACATTTGTGAGGCAAGAAATGTAGCATACGACAAGCACTGGACAGCCGATGTGGAACGAAGTGAGCTGGCGTTACCACAACCACCAACTTCCATCTGTAGGCAGGGAGACGGCGATTCACGAGCCATCCGAGATGCCCTCCTTACATTATTCTGATCACCACATCATCAACCCCCCCACCCAAAAAAAAATACTAATGGTATAAAAGCATGATACAAACAATGCAACTTTTTGTTTTATTATTATTATTTTTTTATTTTACTTAACTGTTATAATCTTCCTCCTCTTCTGCGTGCACGACGTCTGACAGCACGTGACTCGAATTCGCCCTCTAGCTGAACTGGCGTGTCCCCTCGAACTTCTCGGACCGCTGATTCGGCAGGACTGCGCACAGCAGAACGGGTGCCCATCTCAGCGGGAGCTGGGGTAGGCACCTGCAGTTCTCTTGTTATTGTGCGCAGAAATTCGGCGTGCAACGCAACCACCTGGTCTTCACCTGTAGAGTTAATATGCATAATTAGAATATCAGTAATTAACAGCTGGTCTGTTTTTAAGCTGTGTAAACATCTTCTTAGAATGCCCCCCCCATAGGTATTTTACAATTGCAGCATATTTTAGTTTAGAAAAGTAAATGATGGCTGGCGCAGTTACCATATTGTATTGATGGGGCTGGTATTTCACAGGATGTCTGGGAGGATGAGGATTCCAGCAAATGGTCCGATGCCACTGCCACTGGCCGGTCACCCATTAACCGGTGCATTTCCGAAATTGGGACCTCGAGCTCTGACCGCAGGGACTGCAGGCGTTTTCTCTCCTGCAGGTGCAGATATTTCAGTTTCTTGAATTTATCTCGTACCTGCAGGAGCGTTCTATTTATACCAAGTTCAACAAGAGCACTGTTAATACTGGTGAAAATGGTGGCATTTATTTGGCGAGGTCGATCCAGTTCATCCATAACCCCAGGTCAGCAATAATTTGGAGGGGAACGAGTTTCCTCATCCGTCCATCGGACCTGGTGTTGCGTGCTGTCAGAAGGGGTGGAAGCTTGAAACATCCTGTGGGAAAAAAGCTACATTATTCGTAGTATTAGTATTATGATAATAATGCTGGTCATAACGATCTCATAGTTCTCATGCATCGTTCATAATACACTGAAATTAATAAATAATGGTATAAATCAACATCTCTATATGCAATTTATATATAATTTAGCCGCTACCCTCATCAGGAGAAGCGGATTGATAATAATGGATGGATGAATATTTAACTGATTTGTATTAGTAAGACTGGGATAAGGAAAATCTTATTTACGCTACAGAGGAGGACAGAAAGACCGTATCCTAGAGAAGAGCGTTCTTTTACATAGGGAAAGTGGAGGAGGTATTGTGTTATTTCATGAAAGTCTATCATTAAGTATTTTGCACGACTGTGGAGTTTGTTGCTATGGGACTAATTAGGCCAATTAGTGCGCACTTTACAGTGCTTTACCAAAGTGTAATGACACTTAAGTCACACACTTTTTGCCATGCACTTTTGGAACGAGCACAATCATGCGTCATTTGCGCGTGACACATCATGAATGCACTACAGTAGCGCGACTAAAACTTGCATGTAAACACTGCCATTGAGTCCTGAAGGTAGCAGCCACATTGATTTTTTTTTCAAATACCTTACCTAACTAGTGTGGAGAAGACTAAATCTCAGATCTCAAGTTTTAAAACCAAGCGCTTTTAACCAAGCTGAGAAAGCCATATAATTCTTCATTTCAAGACTGTTCCAGCTTTCTTCACATTTAAGTACTGGTAACTAAACAACTTATGAATTTCCATTTCCATTAAATAGATTGTATGATTAATTCTGTTTAAATTGTGTATGATGTAATTATTAACCTATTTTGAATTATTTCATTATAAAATATATGAATGCATTACTAAATGTTAAGGTCTATTTAGAATCCTAATTGCAACTGAATATATAGTTATTTTTTCTTAGACATACTGTACTTTATTATACATTGAAAATGAATTATTACAATCTAATATAATCTTTTTCTTATTTTTGTAACTTTTAAAATAAAAGCATTTTAACTTTCAACAAAATTTATCCGTTTTGTTTTTGCATGTTAAATAAGCACTGACATACGATAATATTGAATTGAACCAAAGCTGAATATTGTCTAAAACAGTCATATGTCACGTGAATCATATTTTATAGCCAGAATTCTATGATTGCTGTAGAATACATGTTCATATGTTCAGTGTAACCTTTGATTCCACTTAAATATAAATGTAGTTTTTATGGTGACATCGAAGGATATTATGAAAAAAAACCCTACATAATTTATAGTAAAATATTGGCTTGACATAAATACAGGCATGTCTACAGATGGTATACAAAAGATGTGTACTTGTCTTAAGGTAGTGTAATGATTTATGCTGACAATTACTTTATCATACATTTTACTGCACACTGTATCTGAGCCTGAGGTTCAACAGCTGCTGCATTCAAACAGGCCAGGCGACTGGTTCACCACGGTGGACCGCAAAGACGCCTATTTCCACATCCCCATAAAACCAGCACACATGAGGTACCTGCAGTTCACCTTTCAGGGAACAGCGCACGAGTTCGGGTCTTGTTATTTGGCTTCTCTCTAGCTCCCTGTGCATTTTCGAAGTGCATGGAAGCTACCCTGGCCCCATTGAGACTCAAAGGCATCAGAGTTCTGAATTATTTGGACGACTAGCTCTTGTGCCCAGTCTCCAGCTCAGGAAGATGCTCACACAGTCACCTTACATCAGTTGGGTCTTACGATGAATCATGCGAAGAGCCAGCTCATGCCTTCTCAGACAGCATGCTATCCGGGAGTGTGCTTGGACTCCAGGTCCATGCTGTCCACTCTGTTGAATGGAAGAGTGCAGAGAATAGCCACCTGTTTAGAGCTTTTTCAGCTCAACAAAGCGTTCACTGTAGTGACATTCCAGAAAATTCTGGGCTTGATGGCATCAGCTTCTCAGACCCTATCTTTGGGTCTCTTGCACATGCGCACTCTGCAGGCATGGTTTAACAGCACCAACTATTGGCAGTGTCTCATCATTCTCTAAAGGCACTCTCTTGGTGTACTCAGCCTGGCCATCTACACCTCAGCGTAACATTGGGCAGTGTCACCAGAAGGGAGGTCATCTCCATGGACACATCCAGCCTGGGCTGCGGCACTGTGTGGAATGGCAGGGAGGTGCAGGGGGTGTGGAACCCTCCTTGGCGGGGTCTCCACATCAATATTTTAGAGTTGCAGGCAGTTTACTTGGCCTTGCAGAAATGGTTGCAGGAGGTTTGAGGGAGACATGTGCTTGTCCGTACAGACACACAACAGTGGTGGCATACATCAACCACCAGGACGGCCTCAGATCTCCCAGTCTCCATCAGCGTGGCCCATAGCTTTCACTCTGGGTGCTCCACTGTGTCTGGAGAAAATCAGACAGGACCGGGCCAAGGAACTCTTAGTAGCCCTTTATTGGCCCAGGAGACTGGTTTTCAGCTGATACATCTCCTGAGTGGCCAGCTGTGGACACTGCCCAAGCACCGCAACCTGCTCAGGCAGGAGTGGGGACCTTATGGCATCCCAATCCATCAAGCCTGCAGCCCTGACTGGTCCCTGAACGCCTGCCTTTGAGCTGTCTGGGTCTTTCCAATAGGATTATTGACAACCTGCAAAATGCCAGAGCAGCATCCACGCGTTCCTAGTACTGGTAGAAGTGGGGCATCTTTCAGACGTGGTGCCTGCCTCAGGGTTTCGGCCCCATGGCCTGTCCCATGGCAATTATACTGCAATTTGTGCAGAACCTGTTTGACGAGGAGAAATCCCTATTTCAGTTTGCCATGTCAAAATTGACTCAGTCTCCCCAGCTTTGGCTGACTATGAAGGATATTGTTCCTCGCTGGAGGCTTAACGTGGTGCTTGAAGCACTTATGAAGCCTCCATTTGAGCCCTTGCATTCAGCTGAGCTGAAATTTGTATTGCTAAAGTAGCTTTCTTGCTTGCAATCACTTCTGCAAAGCAGGTGAGTGAGATGCAGGCAATCTCAATTGCAAAAGCCTGCTTAATTTTTGCCACCAAACCTGCTTTTTTTGCCCAAAATTATCTCAGCATTTCATGTCAACCGGTCTGTGGAATTGGAGGCTTTCCATCCACCTCCTTTCCAGTCAGAGAGCGGCAGCTCCATACAGTACGTTCTGTCTTGTGCGGGCATTAGTGTATTATATTGACAGGATGAAAAATTGGAGGTAGTCCGAACAATTTGTCTGCTATGGGGCTAATTCCCAAGGTCAAGCCCTGTCTAAACAGAGGCTGTCCAAATATCCAACTTGCCCCCTCCAGAGAAGCTAACTGCCCATTCCACCAGGGGCATGGCAACTTTGTGGGCTTTATTCCAGGGTACATCTGCCAAGGACATTTGTAATGCAGCGGTGTGGGTTACTCCCCATACCTTTGCTAGGTTCTACAGACTGAATGTCGTGAATCCTCAAAACCCTGGCTTTGGAACTAGTGTTAAGGGCTGCTTCGAGTCAACCTTACAACACAGGCATAGAGGTGAGTTCTCCCTCAATTTTTGTACTTCAAAGGGAAACATTAACTTTCAAGGTTGCTGCATCCATGATTGAAGCAGGCTTGAAGGAAAAATGACGCTGAGTTGTGTGTGTGTGCAGTCCTTTTATACTCTCGGGGGCGGGCATGACTGTGTCACATTTTATAAACTATGAGCGTTACAAAAAATAATTGTTCAACTGATTATCCAGTATTTATCTCAATGTATGTAATGATGAATCAATTTTCATTTTAATCGTACCAGCCCTAATTATACACACACAGCAGTCCGTCGCATATCCAACTGTGGTAGGACCAGAGTAAGGCTGGATATGTAAAAAGTCGGATGAATGAATCCTGTTTTAAATACCATTATACACAGCTGTAACAATTAATATTTTCATACAATTATTGATTTGAGATTCAGCTTTTATTGGGAGCTCCCCTAAATCCCTTGTTTAGAAAGATACAGGGTATTAAAGCTTGTGACAGAGTAGCCGTCTGCCGTGTGGGTGCGTGCATTCGCTGCTGAGTGACAGGCAGGTGATCGAGATGGAGGTTGAAGTTGATACGCCCCCGCAGGTGAACAGGATTTGTTTACATATCAACACACAGCTCATGTGTCACTACCATCAATGGAGCACATACAACCCAGTGTACGAAAACTTAGGTAGGATCTACAATATCTAAACTAATCTTCTCTGTTCAATAATAAACTAACATTGCTGAAGAGGTTGATCATGGTGGATAAACAGTTAGGGCGGATATGTGACAGGTGGATATCGACGGATTACTGTATATATATATATATATATATATATATATATATATATATATATATATATATATATATATATATATACAGTACTGTGCAAAAGTTTTAGGCAGGTGTGAAAAAATGCTGTAAAGTAAGAATGCTTTCAAAAATAGACATGTTAATGGATTATATTTATCAATTAACTAAATGCAAAGTGAGTGAACAGAAGAAAAATCTAAATCAAATCCATATTTGGTGTGACCACCCTTGCCTTCAAAACAGCATCAATTCTTCTAGGTACACTTGCACAAAGTCAGGGATTTTGTAGGCATATAGTCAGGTGTATGATTAAACAATTATACCAAACAGGCGCTAATGATCATCAATTCAATATGTAGGTTGAAACACAATCATTAACTGAAACAGAAACAGCTGTGTAGGAGGAATAAAACTGGGTGAGGAACAGCCAAACTCAGCTAACAAGGTGAGGTTGCTGAAGACAGTTTACTGTCAAAAGTCATACACCATGGCAAGACTGAGCACAGCAACAAGACACAAGGTAGTTATACTGCATCAGCAAGGTCTCTCCCAGGCAGAAATTTCAAGGCAGACAGGGGTTTCCAGATGTGCTGTCCAAGCTCTTTTGAAGAAGCACAAAGAAACGGGCAACGTTGAGGATCGAGACGCAGTGGTCGGCCAAGGAAACTTACTGCAGCAGATGAAAGACACATCATGCTTACTTCCCTTCACAATCGGAAGATGTCCAGCAGTGCCATCAGCTCAGAATTGGCAGAAAACAGTGGGACCCTGGTACACCCATCTACTGTCCGGAGAAGTCTGGTCAGAAGTGGCCTTCACGGAAGACTTGCGGCCAAAAAGCCATACCTCCGACGTGGAAACAAGGCCAAGCAACTCAACTATGCACGAAAACACAGGAACTGGGGTGCAGAAAAATGGCAGCAGGTGCTCTGGACTGATGAGTCAAAATTTGAAATATTTGGCTGTAGCAGAAGGCAGTTTGTTCGCCGAAGGGCTGGAGAGCGGTACACGAATGAGTGTCTGCAGGCAACAGTGAAGCATGGTGGAGGTTCCTTGCAAGTTTGGGGCTGCATTTCTGCAAATGGAGTTGGGAATTTGGTCAGAATTAATGGTCTCCTCAATGCTGAGAAGTACAGGCAGATACTTATCCATCATGCAGTACCATCAGGGAGGCATCTGATTGGCCCCAAATTTATTCTGCAGCATGACAATGACCCCAAACATACAGCGAAAGTCATTAAGAACTATCTTCAGCGTAAAGAAGAACAAGGAGTCCTGGAAGTGATGGTATGGCCCCACAGAGCCCTGATCTCAACATCATCGAGTCTGTCTGGGATTACTTGAAGAGAGAGAAGCAACTGAGGCTGCCTAAATCCACAGAAGAACTGTGGTTAGTTCTCCAAGATGTTTGGGCCAACCTACCTGCCGGGTTCCTTCAAAAACTGTGTGCAAGTGTACCTAGAAGAATTGATGCTGTTTTGAAGGCAAAGGGTGGTCACACCAAATATTGATTTGATGTAGATTTTTCTTCTGTTCACTCACTTTGCATTTTGTTAATTGATAAATATAAACTATTAACATGTCTATTTTGAAAGCATTCTTACTTTACAGCATTTTTTCACACCTGCCTAAAACTTTTGCACAGTACTGTATATATATATATATATGTATGGTGAAATTGTGTAAACTTTTGGTATTGTAAGCTTATCACGAGAAATTCTGTGTCCCTTCAATAGTAAAGCCACCCCTGCTATTAAGGCAAGATTTTGTCAGCCCCTTGAATGGCCTCATTAGCACCGTATTTAAATAAATAAATAACTAACTAAACTAATAATTGGAATGTTTTTTTTCAGCAGCTACTAAACAGCATCCTGTGTGATGTCATGGACAGTGTGAAGATGGAATCTGTCCAGATTAAAGAGGAGTTCCCTGAAATTGAACTTGTCCCCTTTAGAGTGGAGTTCTCTGGGCTGGTTTCCCTCCCTATTAAACAGGTGCTCTATGAGATGCAATGTGACTGCAGTCAGCCAGAGGTTTCTGAGATTAAAGCTGAGCACAATGAATTGGAAATCCCACAGACAGAAGAACCCCTTCCTGTTAAACAAGAAGAGGTGATGGAAATTGTGTGTATTAACCCTGAAGTAGAGTTTGACCACATGGAACCAGAGAAGGAAGAATCCAAGGACTTCAAACCAAACATCCCTGAACTGGAGCCTGTATGCCTGCGGGAGTGTAGCGTGGTGCTGGAAAGAATCTGCATGAGAGAGCAAGGCATTGGAGAAAAAGGCTCTCCCAACAGCTTGCAAGGAGATGGAAATGAAGACAGACGGTCATGTTCAGAATACAGTCTAGCAGGTGAGTGACTCCCAGTAGCTGTGACATTTGTCATTCTAGATTGTGTGATATCCACAGTGTGGTTGAGAGGGAGGGAGCATATACAGTAGGTAAGATTACTAGGCATTTGTTTTTCCTGTACCACTCCAACCAGTTCAAGATAGGACTCACAACTGGTGAACTTAAGATATAGATCTAATGTTGTCATTGCTCGGCGGGGGGGGGATAGAAATAGACCTGAAACATTACAGGAAAACTTTGAAGTCAGATTTTGTTCCCAGGGCTCAGTTTCACCAACATCAGTCTTTACTAACTTTGCTTTGGTTTTAAGTTTACGTTGGCTTTTCTAAACTGATGTAGCCCAGTGCAAGCCTCCACCGCTGAAATGCTTTAATCCACTCCAGTACCAAGTCACATGCCCCAAAACTTCAAGCAGCCCCTCTTACTTTCTTTCCTGTCATATTTTCCAGGTTCCAGTCCAGCAGCTAGATTGAGGCCGGGCGATGGAGAATATCCTGACTGTGGGAAAGATTTCACTCAGTTAGGGCATTTTAAAAACACCAGCAAATTCACACAGGAGATAAACCATATCACTGCTCTTACTATGGGAAGTGTTTCAGTCAGTCACATGGCCTTGTTTCACACCAGCAAATTCACACAGGAGAAAAACTGTATCACTGCTTGGACTGTGGGAAGAGTTTCAATGACTCAGGACACCTGAAAAACACCAGAGAATTTACACAGGAGAGAAACCGTATCACTGCTCTTATTGTGGGAAGAGTTTCAGAGACTCGGGAAACCTGAAAAAACACCAGCAAATTCACACAGGAGAGAAACCATATTCCTGCTCGGACTGTGGGAAGAGTTTCAATGACTCAGGACACCTGAAAAACACCAGAGAATTCACACAGGAGAGAAACCGTATCACTGCTCTTATTGTGGGAAGAGTTTCAGAGACTTCGGGAAACCTGAAAAACACCAGCAAATTCACACAGGAGAGAAACCATATTCCTGCTCGGACTGTGGGAAGAGTTTCAATGACTCAGGACACCTGAAAAACACCAGAGAATTCACACAGGAGAGAAACCGTATCACTGCTCTTATTGTGGGAAGAGTTTCAGAGACTCGGAAACCTGAAAAACACCAGCGAATTCACACAGGAGAGAAACCATATTCCTGCTCTGAATGTGGGAAGAGTTTCAGTCACTCGGAAACCTGAAAAACACCAGCGAATTCACACAGGAGAGAAACCGTATTTCTGCTCTGACTGTGGGAAGAGGTTCAGTCACTCGGGAAACCTGAATAAACACCAGCGAATTCACAGAGGAGAGAAACCTTAAATAGCATATTAAATGGGACTTTTCACTCATTCAGGAAAAGCGTTAACCTTGCATTGAGTCCCTGTGTAACCTAATCGGGACACTGATCGGTATTTCTGCTTAAATGGGACAGAATGCTGGGGGTGGTTCTTCCCAATGCTATTTGTTTAATTGGGGTGTCACTTTGTTATTTGGGATACAGTATTTTGAAATGACCAGAGATTGCTTTTCAGAGCAAGACAAGTTTGTGCAGTGCAGTGATTATGCTGTGACTTTATTGCAATGTCACAGAGGCTTCTCTCGGTCAGTTTAAATGCAGTCAGTGCCTGTGAGCGGAATATGCAGAAAGGAAGCTATTCCTTAACTTATCTGATATACGAGTCAGGAGAAATCGTTAACTCAGTGTGGTAAATGAGTTTCAGAGTTTAGCATTTAAACTTAATTAATCTGAAAATAAATCAGAACGAGTATCCCAACCCTCGTATATAGCACAAATGCACCGTCCTTACTGGACAAATCGCCTAGATGATTCATTTTGTAAATTCATCATGATTCTAGAACCAATGAAATGATAGTGTCCCATGGCTGTATTTCGACATGAATGGCAATATTGTGTGATGTGTGGGTTTGCAATGTGCATTGTCCATGCTGTTATTTTAGCCTGCTTTTGTAAATTGACCCAAATAATACAAGTGTAGTAAGCAAAGCATGTGTACAGATCTTAGGTACAGAAAGGCATACAGGTTTTACACTCTGGTGACAACATACAGTTTTATACTGTGACAAATTACAAATTAATATGTAGCTTAGCTACAACTGTAATGGATTAAGCTATCAATACAGAGCATAAAATATAAAATGCAGTCTGGTAATAGAAATAAACAGGGGGAGGAGGGGGTCTATAGATTTTGCAAAGGCTTTATGTACCTTTAGTATAGATAAATAAATGCTGGTGCAAGGCCGGGACTTTGTTAAATTGTTTAATGAAGACATGTGTGTAATCGTCGTTCTCGTGAGACTTGACTGTACAATTAACACTAAAAAGTGTGCAGATTTAACGATGGATTAATATTAGTGCTGGGACGAACACGGGATTTACATGTTCGGATATTCGCTCATAATTTAAATATTCGTTCGGATATTAGTTTCTTTTCAAAAAGTAATAAAAAAAACATTATATTGCTCAGAACGCAGGCAGAGACCACATAGCAGCAGGGGCAGGGGGGCGTGGCCCGTGTGTGGCAGCTTCATGATTCTATCCTGCTGGACATCACTGCGAATTTCCAAACAAAAACACAGCCACATTTATTGAATTTCCATGGTGCATAGAAATGATATGAGTAATTTGTAAATGGTGTACAATGAAATGTTAAATTAATCCATTGTTTGAACCGAATATATCTTGATCGAATATATTAATGTTTTTGAATGTTTTAGATATACTCTATTTAGAATTCTGATCAAATATATGGTTTAATGATATTCTGAACACACTTAACTAATTACAAAATGAAATAAACAAAAGTAATTTTATTTTTAAACTGAGTTGTCTGTTTTTATTTATGAATGGGGAATAGTGTTTTAAATATTAAGTTAGCTACATACAGTGAACATAAAGTATATATTGAAGTAAGTTAATCTTGGTATTTTAATTGAATTTATTTACATTAACTGATAAGTTAGATCATATTTTCTTTTGAGATACTATAATTAATTTATATACTAACCAATGTGGTTTACTTAATTTACCCCAGATAATCAATATTAAGTTAAAATCCGCCAGTGTGCCTTTACACATTCAAGAATTAACTCCATTAGAAATGAATAGGCTGACCACAGATCAGTACACACGTACACACACACACACACTGCTAGGCTGACCATAGATCAGTACACACACACTGTTAGGCTGACCACAGATCAGTACACACACACTGTTAGGCTGACCACAGATCAGTACTCGCACACACACTGCTAGGCTGACCACAGATCAGTACACACGTACACACACACACACTGCTAGGCTGACCACAGATCAGTACACACACACTGTTAGGCTGACCACAGATCAGTACACACGCACCACACACACACACACTGCTAGGCTGACCACAGATCAGTACTTGCACACACACTGCTAGGCTGACCACAGATCAGTACACACGTACACACACATACACTGTTAGGCTGACCACAGATCAGTACTTGCACACACACTGCTAGGCTCACCACAGATGTATTACATTTCTTTATTTTTCATAATGAATACAGCAATACGATTATTATTGTTATGTACGCTGACTTTTGTCTTTACTGTTGTAAAAAGAAATTAAAAAAAATCTTGAAACATGCTGATAAAAATGACCTAGAAAAAATGCACTTACATTTAACCACCAACCAAGCGTTCATTATTTTAAGGTCACTAAAATTGTAATGTAATCCCAGTAAGATAATACATGTGTTAATCGCTTGATAGTTTGAAATAACATTTTAACTGAGAAACTGCTGATCATAAGAGCACAACGAATACATACACGCTATTAATTTGAAGCGTTAATAAATAAGTAAAGTTTTCTTCTTGCTCTCTCCCTGCCAGCCAGTCTCCATTGGCTCCCATTTGTCTGGAGTTTGAAATATTCAGTGACGCCAGTTTGATTCTGTGTTCTTTGCTGTCATGAAAAGGCAGGGCTTGAAAATGTCAAGAGAGGGCGGGGCTTATGGAATGAGTGAGAAACTGATCCTGGATCAGCGCTTGGGAGAACAATCTATCTGCAGCGGTTAAATCAGGACTGCAGTCTTTGTATACACAGGGAATCAAATGCTTAAATTCAACAGAAATCTGGCGTAACAGATTATAAAGCCATTCATTTTACAGTTGCTGTACATCATACAGCAATGATTGTTTCATGCGCCCATGTGTGTCTAAATTAATCCGATTGCAGTATGTTATTATTTATTTCTTGGCAGACACCCTTATCCAGGCCGACTTACAATTGTTACAAGATATCACATTATTTTTACATATAATTACCCATTTATACAGTTGGGTTTTTACTGGAGCAATCTAGGTAAAGTACCTTGCTCAAGTGTACAGCAGCAGTGTCCCCCACCTAGGATTGAACCCACGACCCTCTGGTCAAGAGTCCAGAGCCCTACCCACTACTCCACACTGCTGCCCCAATACATAATGCATTTCTTTTCAGATTTTTCCTGGGTGTGAAGTATCACTTCATAAATGGGTACTGCAACCGTAGACTGGATGGTCTGTTGCTCTTACTGAATAATCGAGTGCTAGGATATTATAGGTATTGTAATGAACCTGCTCATTCACGGCTACTGTATTAAATATGCAATAGCGTGCCACTGCCACCACCTTTGTTTATCCGGAGGGTCCGGTAGTTAGATATATTTATAGAATAAGGGAGAGTATATGAAGTCACATCACAAAGACACCAGGAACAGCAACTCAGGGCAAACAATTTATTAATATAGTTAATTAAAACAGGGCAGTTAGCAATCTTAAACCATACCAATAAATTAGACCAATTGAGCTAGATTAATTATTTTCTGCATCTCTCTCCATCACCTCCTACCCACAAAGCTGGCCACCATCTCCATCCTCTCTATCACCCCCCTGGACCTCTCTGATCACTATTTCATCTCCTTTTCTCTGTCTCTCCCCTCTCTCCCTGCTCCTCCTACCCCCACTGTCACCTCTCGCTGTAACCTCCGCTTTCTCTCCCCCTCTGTCCTTGCCTCCACCGCTCTCTCTCACCTCCTTCCTATCGACTCCTTCTTCCAACTCTCTGTAGACTCTGCTACCTCCACCCTCTTCTCCTCCCTCACCTCCTCCCTCGACTCCCTCTGTCCCCTCACCTCCTGACCTGCTCGCACCTCCCCTTCCCTCCCCAACCCTAGCTCCCCTCTGCGCTCCGCTCAGCAAGAATCACACTGCGATCTGCTGAAAAGAAATGGAAGAGAACCAAACTCCCTGCTGCCCTAGACCTTTACCACACTCTCCTCTCCTCCTCTACTCTCTCCTCTGCTAAATGTACTTATTTCCAATCTGTAATCCAAGCCTCCACTAACAACCCACGTAAACTATTCTCTACCTTCTCCTCCCTCCTAAACCCTCCCCCCCTCCTCTATCTCCTCTGATGACTTTGCCTCCTTCTTCTCTTCTAAAATCTCAGATATCCGCAAACTCTTCAACACCTCTCCCTCCCCGCACCCCTCCAACCCCTACACCCACTGCATCCCCTACTAACTCACCCTCCTTCTCCACCTTCTCACCCCTCTCAGACTCTGACCTCTCCTCCCTGCTCCAGGGTCACAAACCCACCTTGTGTGCCCTGGACCCCCTCCCCACTCACCTCTTTCAAGCTGCTGCTCCTGCTCTACTACCCTTCATCTCCTCCCTTCTCAACACCTCTCTCCTTTCTGGTCTCTTTCCCTCTGCCCTCAAAAAGCCTCTATCACTCCCCTCCTCAAAAACCTACCCTCGACCCCACCTCCCTCCAGAGCTACCGTCCTGTCTCCCTCCTACCCTTCCTCTCCAAAACCCTCGAGCGGACTGTACACCGCCAGCTCTCTGCTTTCCTGTCCAACCACTCTCTGCTCGACCCTCTCCAATCTGGCTTCTGCTCTGCTCACTCCACTGAAACCGCCCTCCTAACCTATTATTTATTTATTTAGCAGACGCCTTTATCCAAGGCGACTTACAGAGACTAGGGTGTGTGAACTATGCATCAGCTGCAGAGTCACTTACAATTACGTCTCACCCGAAAGACGGAGCACAAGTAGGTTAAGTGACTTGCTCAGGGTCACACAATGAGTCAGTGGCTGAGGTGGGATTTGAACCGGGGACCTCCTGGTTACAAGCCCGTTTCTTTAACCACTGGACCACACAGCCTCCTATACACTTACCAGGTAACCTGGTGAGGAGCAACCTCCACACCTCGCCCTCTCAGCAGGTCAGTCGTAGTATTTTGTATTTAATTATATCCTGATGTAACTATCACTGACACTGTTATCTGCTGTATTATTGAATCATATTTTGTCACACTTGTACTTGCTTGAACCAAAGGCATTGTATTTATCTTGCTCTTAATTGTATTATTACTTGTATTGTGATTCTTGAAATGTATTTGTTTACGACTGTAAGTCGCCCTGGATAAGGGCGTCTGCTAAGAAATAAATAACTAATAATAATAATAATAATAATAATAATAATAATAATAATAATAATAATAATAATAATAATAATAATAATAATAGGAAACGTAAGGGGGCAGACACATCCACTGCAACCCCCGTGGAGTAAGAAAATAACTCAAACACAATAATTCATTAGTGAACATAAATCATACAACAATACAAAAATAGTGATAAAATACAATACATTAACTACAACAAGGTAGTTCAAAGAAAACTATAAACATAAATCAAACCATTAATAGTAACCCAAAATAGAATATAACCATATAACACAGCAAACTCAAATACACAAAATAAACCTCCACCAAGGATTGGAGTGAGTGTGTCTGTCCTCTGCAGAGCCACACAGTGTTTAGAACATAAGAAAATAAGAAAGTTTACAAACGAGAGGAGGGCATTCAGCCCATCTTGCTCGTTTGGTTGTTCATAACTTATTGATCCCAGAATCTCATCAAGCAGCTTCTTGAAGGCGTCAGCTTCAACAACATTACTGGGGAGTTGGTTCCAGACCCTCACAATTCTCTGTGTAAAAAAGTGCCTCCTATTTTCTGTTCTGAATGACCCTTTATCTAATCTCCATTTGTGACCCCTGGTCCATGTTTCTTTTCAGGTCAAAAAGTCCCTGGGTTGCCTGCATGCAATACTTTACACTTTTCTCTATTAAATGTCATTTGCTATGTGTCTGCCCAGTTCTGAATGCTGTCTAGATCATTTTGAATGACCTTTGCTGCTGCAACAGTGTTTGCCACTCCTCCTATTTTTGTGTCGTCTGCAAATTTAACAAGTTTGCTTACTATACCAGAATTTATATCATTAATGTAGATTAGGAATAGCAGAGTACCTAATACTGATCCCTGTGGTACACCACTGGTTATCTCGCTCCATTTTGAAGTTTCTCCTCTAATCAGTACTTTCTGTTTTCTACATGTTAACCACTCCCTAATCCATGTGCATGCATTTCCTTGAATCCCTACTGCATTCAGTTTGAGAATTAATCTTTTATGCGGGACTTTGTCAAAAGCTTTCTGGAAATCTAAATAAACCATGTTGTATGCTTTGCAATTATCCATTGTCAATGTTGATCCTCAAAAAAATCAAGCAGGTTAGTTAGACATGATCTCCCTTTCCTAAAACCATGCTGACTGTCTCCCAGGATATTGTTACCATATAGGTAATTTTCCATTTTAGATCTTATTATAGTTTCCATAAGTTTACATATAATAGAAGTCAGGCTTATTGGTCTGTAGTTACCTGGTTTGGTTTTTCTCCCTTTTTGTGGATCGGTATTACGTTTGCTATTTTCCAGTTTGTCGGTACAACCCCTGTGTCAAGAGACTGTTGCATAATCTTAGTTAGCAGTTTGTAAATAACTTATTTCATTTCTTTGAGTACTATTAGGAGGATCTCATCCGGCCCAGGGATTTGTTTATTTTTAAGAGCTCCTAGTCCCTTTAACACTTCTGCCTCTGTTATTCTAAAGTTATTTAAAATTGGATAGGAACAGGTCAACATGTGGGGTATGTTGTCCGTGTCCTCCTTTGTAAAAACCTGTGAAAAGTAATCATTTAATATATTTGCTAATTTTTTCTTCATCTATGATTTTGACATTTGTGTCTTAGACCTTTAACCTCCTCTTTGAATGTTCTCTTGCTGTTATAATATTGGAAAAACATTTTGGAATTGGTTTTAGCCCCCTTAGCAATATTGATTTCTATCTTTCTCTTGGCCTTTCTAACTTCCCTTTTGACTTGTGTTTGCAGTTCCAAGTACTCTTTCTGTGTACTTTGTTTTTGATCCCTTTTATACGCTCTGTAAAGTGCCTTTTTCGCTGAATTTTTTTTTTAATAGATCTATTAAACCGTTTTGTTTTAGATTTAGATTTGTCTACTTTTGGGATGTAATTGTTTTGCTTTTAAAAACAGCCATCCTTTTTCTGTGGATGTTCTCTATTTTACTCCAATCTTCTTCTGTTAGTCTCTGTTTCATACGTTCATAGTTTGCTTTTCTAAAATTGTAAACCTTCGCTTTAGTCATTACTTTTGGGGTTTTAAAAAATACTTCAAATGAGACCATGTTGTGGTCTGAGTTTTCCAATGGCTCTCTGACCTCTGTTTTAGTTATTCTGTCTTTGTTATTTGAAAAGACTAAATCAAGGCATGCTTCCCTCTATTATTATTATTTATTTATTTCTTAGCAGACGCCTTTATCCAGGGCGACTTACAATTGTTACAAGATACCACATTATTTTATTTTGTTTACATACAATTACATTATTTTTTACACATTATTTTTACATACAATTACTCATTTACACAGTTGGGTTTTTACTGGAGCAATCTAGGTAAAGTACCTTGCTCAAGGGTACAACAGCAGTGTCGCCTAAGTGGGATTGAAACCACGACCCTCCGGGCAAGAGTCCAGAGCCCTAACCACTACTCCACACTGCTGCCCAATCGGTGCCTTGACAAATTGCATTAGGAAGCAGTCATTTGTCATTTCCACCATTTAAATTTCGTCCGTCGTGCTCCCCACGGGTTCTCCCATTTTATACAGGGGAAGTTGAAATCCCCCATTAGTATGGCTTCTCCTTTTCTACACGCATTTCTAATGTCATTGTATAACAGATTATTTTGCTCAGCGTCTGAATTTGGCGGTATATAATATGCTCCTATTATTATATCCTTTGAATTTTTGTCCATTATTCTGACCCATATTGATTCGGCGTTGTTTTCTTTGTCCAGATTTAACACCTGGGCTTCAAGACTATTTCTTATGTATAGCACTACCCTCCACATCTTCTGTCCTGCCTGTCTTTCCTATACAGTGTGTACCCATGTAAGGCAGCAGGTTGTATGAGACAGCAGGGAGGGGTTAAAACCTCCCTGAAGAAAAAATGTTACCTTTGGTATTGTTTAATTGTTTTGCTTTTTCAGTTAATCAGTTTTGTTATTTGTTCTTTTGTTTAATTTAACTGTTTTATTATTCAATTATCCCCTGCACCTGGTAGCTATAGTTGAATTGGGACCAGGTGCAGGGTATTTAAGAGGAGCAGTCAGTCTGCTCAGGGCTGCTGAGTAGAAGGAAGCAGAAGAGAGGTGCTCTGCTTCCGAGCAGTCAGAGAAAAAGTAAGTGCTGTGTAAACCTGTATGGTTTTGTTTGTGTGCCAGGTAAACGGCTTAGCCGTCCTGCAAGTTAGTCAGGGAATAACCTGTGTAGTAAGTACTCCAAAACGGAGTTAGGTTTTGTTTTGTATTGGTTTGTTTTGTGTTTATTAAAAGTAAGCGCAACAGCTTGAAAATCCATTTCTGTTGTTGTGGGTCGTAATTTTAAAGGGGCACGAACCCGTGAGAGCAAAATTCTTTTACAACCCACTAATACTATATTCGTCTCCACTCTCAGACAACCAAGTTTCTGTAACACCTATCACATCGTAGTTACTTGTTAGTACAGTAGCTTCAAGTTCTAACATTTTGTTTCTGAGACTTCTAGCATTAAGATAAATACATTTAATAGTTGTCTTACCTGAGTTGTTGCCCTTGTTTTGATGTGGTCTCCCTTCCTGAAAGTGAACTGGTATGCGACGGGGACCCATCTTCACTGCTGGAGCGGAGCCAGTATCAACCCGGTGGGTAGTAAGGCGAGTCCTGCCCAGATCATGGTCGCCTGCACTAAAATGAAAAAAAAAGTATTTTACCATTTCATCGACAATATGCATTTTTTGCACAGATAACTCCTTCTCCCCCAAACCCAACTCTTCAATAAGTTTAGAAACCTGATATCCAGGTACTCCATGCGAAGACAGGGCATCCGCTGAAACACAGTGCTCAGGCACAAAATCACCCAGAACAACACCTTTCCTTAATTCCTGAGATTTAACAGTCAACTTAGCAACTCTTATTGGTATGACTCCAGATGTGACGTTACCTACAACGCGGGCAACCAAAACATCATATTTACGAGAGATACTCTCTGCAGGTTCTACCATTCCCTCAGCATTAAGTCCTCGTAAGCCTTCCACATGTCCCTGTATAACTACTTCACTACGGGAGGGAATAACATTATGTTGTACTCGGATACGGTAAACCTCTTGTGCACTGTGTAAACAAATCAAATTTTCGCCCCACAAGTTGACAGCTCTTACTTTTTAGATCAATAACAGCACCATATTGCACTAAGAAGTCCATCCCAAGTAATACTATCTGACTAAGATTGCGGGCCACTAAAAATTTAAAGTGTAGAACCAACCTAACAAAATTACAGACTAAGCATCCCCAAAACCATTAGCTGTCCGTACTTGCCCCACATAGGGCTCTAGTCTACACTTCTAATCAGTGCACAGTCGGTCCCAAAATTGTACATCAGCTAGGGACACCTGGGCATCTGTATCCAATAAAACTGACAAGATTTATTCCCAATTTCCCCATCTAAAAGACTCCGACACCAGGGGTCCAAAATTGCATTGAAACATGGGATTGTTCAGAGAAACCAGAGGGGCAGGGGTACATCCTTCTCCTGCCCACTCTAGTGCTCACACCGAGCACTCTATCCTGGTCAGACACGCTGTGTTGAGCGCTAGTCCCCTTTTAAAGTTCAGGCAATCAAATCGTAATCGCCGCACCTGCCGACCGACTGTTTTACCTTAACAAAACTCAGGTGTGCATTGATAGTCCTAATGGCCAATCAGCAAGGTCCATTACAGTATTATAAGCTATGTAGAAAGAACCGATATTAAACATAAAAATCTTATTTCAGTCTTCCCTCTACTTGGTGGGTGTTAATACAGCGACTGGTGTTTGTGGGATATTTTTATGGTGTTTATTGATTGATTATTTCTGCAATTATTATTTCATAGACAGCAGGCTGCTATGCGTCATGCCAGTACTAACACGATGAAGCAATTACTGTATTCTATTTTCTTTCAAAAAGGTGCATGCCATGAAGATGTTGTGTGAAACTTCTCTACTGTGAAAGAATTTCACCTGCCGTGACCCGGATTCGAACTGGGGTTGTTGCGGCACAACGCAAAGTAATAACCACTATACGATCACGGCGAACTACCAAGAAGCTCATATTTGCTTTGTTATCTGGGTGCTACACACACGGCAGAACAATGACAAGTAGCTAGAGGGCTGAATCGGCCCATGTCGGGAACGGAGCAGGTCAAAGCCCCCGTGTCACCTCAGTGCTGGGGCTGCTCCTCTATGCAGACATTGCAGTGCATACCTTTGCAAAACAACGAAACACAGTCTTGTTTTTGTTTTGTTTATTTTTATGTGTATGCATATCGAAACTAAATCCCATCTAAACCAGTTTCCTCATTTATAGCGTCCACCTCTCGATGCCCATAGAAATGTTAGCCGCCAGGTAAAGCAAATCACTGTCCCTAACAGGCACACAGCAAGGCGACACTAATTCCTCAATACAGAGCATCTAGGTCTACGCTTCTTTGGAAGCTCGTGGAACCAAATCGCTGCCAGCAGTTGGCTCGTTGGTCTAGGGGTATGATTCTCACTTCGGGTACGAGAGGTCCCGGTTTCAATATTTTGCAATACACTTTTCTAATTACGATGCATTGTCGGTAAGGTGCTCAATCACGTGACTGAAAAAATCAGTCGCCGAAAGCTCTGCTTACCCAGTGGTTAAATCAGGTCTGCAGTCTTTGTGTACACAGGGAATCAAATGCTTAAAAATTCAACAGACGTCTGACATAACAGATTATATAAACATTAATTTTACAGTTGCTGAACATCATACAGCAATGACTATTTTGGTAACACATGTTTGATTTTTTCATGCGCCCATGCGTGTCTAAAACAATCCGGCTGCAGTATGGTCTATCAGATGGTTGTTTAATTTTAAATATTTGATTTTGCAGTGCATTTAACTGCAACGCCATTTTTTATGTGGCAGGAGTAACAACAGGACGATATCAATCTTTAGAATGTGATTAATCATTCATCTCACGCTTCCATCCATATTTGCAGTTTTCTCGACAACGCATTATCAATGCATGATTCCAAATGAACACATACGTTTGATGGGGCTTAATGTAGTGACTAATATCACCTCACAGATCATTATAACTCACAGTGATACTTTAAAAGTTATGCTTTTAAGACTATTCTCCAGTTTGAACAAGGAAACTAATTGCAGGTGAAAGGCAAATTATTTGGGGAATGTATTACGCTTTATTCCAATCTTAAAAGAAAAAGTTCAAAATACACTTGTGTTGGCCGGGAACCTTCAAAGTTTTAATTAAGCCACTGTAACGTTGGCTGCTGGGACAGGTCCCATCTTCCCTCTACTCGACAGGCGTTAATACAGCGACTGGTGTTTGTGGGAGATTTTTATGGTGTTTATTGATTGATTATTTCTGTAATTATTATTTCATAGACAGCAGGCTGGTGTGCGTCATGCCAGTACTAACACGATGAAGCAATTATATATTCTATTTTCTTTCTAAAGGTGCATGCCATGAAGATGGCGTGTGAAAAAAGAGCAAGCTTCTTTGCCGTGTGAGGAATTCACCTGCCGTGACACGGATTCAAACCGGTGTTGTTGCGGCCACAAGGGAAAGTACTAACCACTATACGATCACGGCGAACTACCGAGAAGCTCTGTATGGCGTAAAATAGCTATCAAAAATCCATGAGCGCAGAAACGCAGTTTATAATTAAAACGCAGTTTGTAACTGTAAAGCTAAGTTTGTAACTGTAAAGCTAAGTTTGTAACTGTAAAATGGGAAAAAATACAATTACGCTTGTAATTTACACTTACGAAACTCAGTCTACGCTTAGAAATCTGCTTTCTGCTCGCCGCCACTTTTGAGAGTGAAATTGCTATCAAAAATACGAGCGCAGAATCGCAGTTTGTAACTGTAAAATGAAAAAATATAACCTCTCAATTTTTTTCCACTTGTGGTTCTAATTTACACTTACGGTTCTATTCTGCGCCCTCGAGTCCTTTTCACATTTACAGTTTTTCTACGCAAGCACGAAAGTCTACGCTTAAAATCTTTTGAGAGTGATTTCACGCTCAAAAAACTGCAAATGTGTAGCTCAGGCAGCCTAGTTAGTTGATTGTCGGCACTGTCGATCGTTCACTGTTCATCACAGCCAACATGACGGAGGATGGTGTAAAACCGGAAAGAGACGGAACGCCCGAACGGTACTTTAATGAATTCAATTGCTTTAAAAACAGCATAAAAGTTACAGACATATGAGGAGAATATTTTAACAATCAGAACCGATTAATAACGCTGTCATTAACCACTTCCGGCCAGAACCCTCTTTTTATCACCAAAAGCTCCCGGAACACTGGGTTTCCGAAGTGGGAACAACACTATTGAAAAACCCACCGAACCGACCTTTAACTGCCCATTCCGTGCAATAAACAGCTGTATAAACAAAACTGGCCGGAACATGAGGTTCTGAAGCTGCACAGAGTATGAAAATAAGACACACAATACAACTAAGTGGGAACAACATAACACTATTGAAAAACCCACCGAACCGACCTTTCATTTCCCATTCCATGCAATAAACAGCTGTGTAGACAAAATATCAAAAAGACAAAATATCCTCCTCCCTCCTCCTGTTCCATTAGTAAATGTGCTCCCTCTCTGCACAGAATATTATAGGCTACAGTGTAATTATTAGACGAATTGTCATGCACTCGGCTAAGAATGACATAAGAGCGAGTGTCGAGAAAATGTGAATTAGCAAGTTATTCGATGAAGCTTGGGTAAGGTGGCCCAGTGGTTAAAGACAAAAGCTTCATACCAGATGGTTTCGGTTCAAATCCCAACTCACACTGTGTGTGACCCAGAGCAAATCACAAGGACATTTCCTTGTGCTCCGTCCTTGACGTAAAACCGAGGTCCTATTGGAGGTGACTGTGATGCATAGTTCATCCATAGTCTCTGGAAGTCGCTTTGGATAGAAGCGTCTTCTAAAATAACTAATTAATAATAATGAATAATTAAGAGACAAAACTGCTTGACTCCAGACTGCGACCAACTTTCCATTGAGAACGGGTAATAACCATTCGTTTGGACTGCTATGGCTTAATATTGTTTGGTACTGTACTGGAAGTTAAATAATAAAGGTTTTGTTGATTGATGGGCTACACTTGCGTTAAGTGTCTGATTATTACTAATACCTTCCGGGAATGTTCTAAAACATTAGTGAGGTTTAAAAATCTTACACTCTTGAAAAGTTATTCCAAGAAACCGTATTTCAGGGGTTCCAAATAGTATACAAAGAACCTTTTAAACAGCAGGCTAAACAACCAGAAATAAACGTTGAAATCTCGAAGGATTAATAAGAAACCGTAAAACTCAAAAATAACCCCTAGGGGTTCTAATCTATATAGCCTTCTAATACTGAAAAGCCATGCACATTGATTAAAAATCACAGGCTTTGTGCATGGCTCCACATTTGAAAGCCATATATTCAATTAGACTTCAACAGTAAATACCTCGTTGGTGACTAAACATTCCGCTACTCATTAGCAATAAAGGTCATACTGTAGCGAGGGCTAAACTGGGTTTAAAATATAATTTATGGTAGCCGTCTACGCCACTGAAGGCACTACCTTCAGATTAAGTTAAAGATTTTAGGTTGTTAGCACCAGGTTATTTTATTTTGGCCAGAGGATAAGGTCTTGACCAAGTACAACACAAACACACAATAAAAATGCCAGGGATGTAAAATAGTCAAATTTATTTAAAACACAATTTCGTTTCAATTCTCATATTGCACAAACTATTGCTGTCTGTTAGTTACAGCGTTTCAGCCAAATGCTTCAATTCGATACATTGTTTCAAGGGTTCAGTCGTTCTTTCTCAGGCATTACACTGTTACACAGTTTAATATAGCAGCAACTCATTTAGAGCAAGAATACATTGTTTCATATCTCTCTCGTATTCAGACACACACCCACACAGCACTAGACAATACAGGAGGTTCCCAAATTAAACACAGACATAAAAACGAAACTGTTTGTTTGTTTGTTTGTTTATTGTTTTATTTATTTATTTATTTATGCACATGACACACAATGTAAAAACGAATTAATTTTTTTGAAGAAGAAAATTTGAAATGCATCAAGGTTTCTGTATTTGAAGTCACCCTGCGTAATATTAAAATCTAAACTGTTTTGCTTTGTTTGCTCGTTTTTCCTTACATGTTGTAAACTACATAATTGTAAGATAGTGTGTTTGCTTGCCTTTGCACTGTAATTGCATTGTATCCATTTTGTATCAAATATAGGCCTATGTACATATATGAATATTTTAAATACATTTAAAGACATTTTTATCATTGTAAGTAAGAAGAACAAAAAAGTTGAGCAAAAAATAAATGTTGTGAAACTGTTGCAGCTATATATACGTGTTATTATTTTTTTAATCACATATAACTGTTACAGTTAGGGGCTACCAGCAATTCTAGACCTTTGCAATTGTTCTGCTTGTGCAAATACTGTTACTTTATCACCTCCTTCCCTGCAAAGTAGAAAGAAGGCCTCACTATATTCCGGTACAAAGAAAATAGAAAATCGATGTTAACCAATATGGTTCTGCTAAAATAATAATACATATATAGTCAGTACAATTGATAATCCAACACACATAATAGCTGAAATAGCAGAAAAACAACTTAGGTCGCACGTTGAGAAATTACCAAGCTATGTTAAGGATACAACACAATTTTAAAAAGACTTGAATCAATAAAACACAACCTTCCAGAGAATACAATTTTATTTTGCATGGATGGAAAATCCTTGTACCCAAGTGTCCCTCGTAAAGAAACTTTAGAAGCTTGTCAAAAAGCACTAGATAATAGACTAGATAAATCAATACCAACAGCAGAAGTACTGAACATGATCAACGTAGTTTTAGAAAACAGTTATTTTACATTTGTTGATAAGAATTACAAACAAAACGATGGTACAGCAATAGGATCTAAATTAGGAATGCATTTTGCCAGTACATACATGGGAACATGGGAAGAACAATTACTTAGAAAATCGGAAAGAGAACCTTTAGAATACATTCGGTTTGTAGATGATATTTTTGGGGTTTGGACACATGGAGAAGAGTCTCTCTTCCAGTTTCATAAAATAGCAAATGAAATACACAGTAATATTAAGGTGGACCTTCGATGGTCAAGGAAAGAAATAGAATTTTTAGATACCATAGTAAAACTTGAAGAAGGTTCAATTGAGACTGACCTCTTCTGTAAACCTACTGACATGCACCAGTATTTACACATGTCCTCTGCACATCCGATACACACTAAAAGGGCAATCCCAAAGGGTCTAGGAATAAGAATACGAAGAATATGCTCAAAAGAAAGTGACTATGTAAAACAAAGAAATGTATTAAAAACAAATCTTAAAAAAGAGGATACAAAGAAAGAATTATAGAGACGGAGTTAAGAAAAGTGGATAAACTAAAAGAGATGATCTACTAGATTATAAAACTAGAGATAAAAAGGTCAAAAGAGTCCCATTAATAATGACTTACTCTAAACTTTTGCCCAATATTTCTAAGATAGTTTGGAAACACTTATGATTCTACATAATTCAGAAAAATTAAAAAAGTATTTCTTAAGGCCCCAGTTGTAGCATTCAAAAGAGAAGCTAATTTAGGTGATATTTTAGTTCACAGTAAACATAAAAGAATAATTGACAAAATAGGTTCTACGAACATGTGCACCAGTAGATGTAAAGTGTGTAAATACATAGATAAAAGTAAAAATATAATTAAACATAAGAACACCACATATCCACTAAAAACTAATACCTACTGTAAAAATAGCAATGTTGTTTATGGAATAGCCTGTGAAAAATGTGATGAAATCAAATATGTTGGAGAGACTGGAACTACTTTATATAAACGAATTCAGAACCACCTTTCATTAATTAGAAATAAAAAAATGAATGAACCAATAGTACAGCACTTCACCAGTCAAGGACATGACATAAATGATGTAAAGTTTGTAGTATTAGAACAGCTAAAATTAGACAATGCAACATATAGAAAAATAAAAGAAAGTAAATGGATAAATAGACTGAATACAATTATGCCAGCGGGACTCAACAGAAAAGAATGAACTAATTAACTTCAATAGATATATAACATTTAAATAAATAAACAAAGTTTGTTCAAAAATTGTGCATGCTGATGCGCTGGGAGGCCAAATCTAGACTGATCCTCAGAGCCAGCATTGCATGATATAATAAAAATATAAATTTATATAAAATAATGTTTATTAGAATTAATACAGATTCTAAGATAGAAGTAAAAATGATGTCACAATATATAGAACAGCATTACATCATGTAAGAATAAATCATAGATTTGAATGTAAACAATAACAAGTAGTTGTCATGCCGTCAAAAACCTATAAATACCTCCAATGTTTTGATTCAAACACAGGCTCCCTTGAGAAAGATATGTGCAACATATCGAAACGTTGGGCAGCTGGCTCTTTGAGCTAAATATATATATATATATATATATATACAGAGAGAGAGAGAGAGAGAGAGAGAGAGATCATATAAAAACAAAATAAATACAGTTTTATTACCCGGAATGAACAGTTAAAGGTCGGTTCGGTGGGTTTTTTCAATAGTGTTATGTTGTTCCCACTTAGTTGTATTGTGTGTATAATTTTCGTCGTCTTTGCACCTTCGGAACCCAGTGTTTCAGGAGCTTTTGGTGATAAAAGAGGGTTCTGGCCCGAACGGGTTAATGACAGCGTTATTAATCGGTTCTGATTGTTAAAATATTCTCCTCATATGTCTGTAACTTTTTATGCTGTTTTTAAAGCAATTGAATTCATTAAAGTACCATTCGGGCCGTTCCATCTCGTTCTGGATTTTACCCCATCCTCCGCCATGTTGGCTGTGATGAACAGTGATCGATTGACAGTGCAAACAATCAAATAACTAGGCTGCCTGAGCTACACATTTGCAGTTTTTTTCAGTGTGAAATCACTCTCAAAAAGATTTGTAAGCGTAGACTGAGTTTCGTGTGTGCATAGAAAAACTGTAAATGTGAAAAGGGGCTCCAGCGCACGCAGAATAGAACCGTAAGTGTAAATTAGAACCGTAACTGAAAAAAAATTGAGAGGTTGTATTTTTTCATTTTACAGTTACAAACTGCGATTCTGCGTGCTTTTATTTTTGATAGCAATTTCACTCTCAAAAGTGGCGGCGAGCAGAAAGCAGATTTCGAGCGTAGACTGAGTTTCCTAAGTGTAAATTACAACCGTAATTGTATTTTTCCCCATTTTACAGTTACTAACTTAGTTTTACAGTTACAAACTGCGTTTTACAATTACAAACGTTAGGTTACCTACAGTAACCCTGGTTCCCTGAAAGAGAAGACGACCACCAACATTAAGTATGGGATATTCCCTGCCCTAGAGGTAGGTAATACTGAGCTCTCTATAACAGAGCTGCCGAAGGCCCCTTCCTGTGATGACGCCTACCGAGGGTACCAAACCGTCACTCACCGAAAGATCTCCCTCTTTGTTCACCGAACCCGTGAGGGCGACCGGAGCAACCTCATGGTTGGTGGTCGTCTTCTCTTTCAGGAAACCAGGGTTACGGTAAGTAACCTAACATTCTCTTTCAAGTCGAAGACGACCACCAACATTAAGTATGGGATAATGTATACCAGAGCTGTCGCGAGGAAGAAGGAACGGCAGCATATGAGGGAAGCACAACTGTCTAACCCAGAGGTTAGCGGTGTGAACTTACACCCTCAAGGACCCTTGTGCCCACAGACGGCACAGCAGGATCTACCACATTAATGCGGTAGAATCTGGTGAAAGTATCGTAGCCCAGCTAGCCGCAGTACAAATATCAGACATCGAAGCACCCTTAAAAGGGCCCAAGATGTAGCCAACCCTCTAGTCGAATGCACAGCTACTCTACCAGGTGGGGTAACCCAGCACCATCATATTGTAGGCACAATTGCCCTGGAACTAATAACTATTTTTGATATAGGTACATATCTGAACTAATCTTTTGGATTCATTCTCGGACATGCAGGATGCCGGGCTGTGTGTGAACCTTTGACCAGAGCAGCTCCCGAAACATCCTACACAAAGGAGGGGGAATAGTGAGCCGAGGGCTGACGAACTTTGACTGAACCAAACCCAAAGGGTCTCAACAGGATCATAAATAGATCGGAGCAGTGGATCAGAATTTATTGAGGAAGCAAAAGTTGGAGACGGTAGAAAAGGAAGTCATAAATTAGATAATGGGGTCATCCCATGCAGGATGAGACAATCATGGTCCAAAACAATGGAAGGCAGTTGTAGGGGTAATGTATAGGCTTTTGTGTGAAAATCCTATAAGAACTGGTAACTTGCAGCAAGAACTTTGAATTGGTTCTGAATTGGTTTTAGAGTTGGTTTCTGACCTGGAGTCTCACATGGCTCATAAGAGAAGATAGCTTTAAGCTTATACCTCTTGACTGCAAAAAGATTCTGTACCCTGCAATAAACGAGCGTCAAGAAAGCTCCTGTTAATAGTGAAAGAGACGTCTGCGAGTCAGTTTATCTACGCGTCGAAACAAACCATTCCCGGCTCGGCTACAAGCTTCTGTTCCCAGTTGTAAAAACAGCATAACGAGAATGTGTTGGCCTGCGAGGTGAAGCATTCAAAGAAGAAAACACACAGCATAATGAGACTGTGCCTGCCTTTGGGGGGCGAAGTATTCAAAGAAGAAAACACACAGCATAACGAGACTGTGTCCGCCTTTGGGGGGCGAAGTATTCAAAGAAGAAAACACACAGCATAACGAGACTGTGTCCGCCTTTGGGGCGAAGTATTCAAAGAAGAAAACACAGAGGACGTGTGTGAAACCCCCACTTGGGTTTTGAAGATAAAGGAGCCCAACCTGGGTTTGAAGAATTGCGGAACGAAGCGAGAATATAACTACAACGGAAGAGTTGTTCAGCAGACTTTGGGTCTTCTTCAAGGAACCGTTGAGTATAATTCCCTTACCTTTCCCTTGTGGAACTAGAGTAATTAATGATAATTACAACACATAGCAATTGATAAAATAGTTATCTTAAATTGCGCTTTTAACATGCGCATGAAAAACCTCACAGTTTGAACCTTGTTAAAAAGTAACTAAGCTGATTAACTCATATTGTCATATGAAGTGTTGCAAAAGTATACTTGTGTAATTGTTAGTAAACAATTGTAGTCCAGCCGTAGCTGTGATATGTTATTAGAAGAATTGTAATTGTGAAATTGGTTTTGCATTTCAATAATAAGTGCTTGTGTTTCATTAGTTATTTTGCCTGTGAGCAGTAAGCGTAGGGCCACTGTCTTTGTAAGTGGAGCTGAGGGAACTGTCTGCAGAGTGACGTCATCACCTGCTGGCAGATCCGTGCATCCTGTACTGAGATTGAGACAGACGAGTTGATGTACTATGTTAGAATGAGATATTGAGCCTATACTGAATGTTAGGAGAGCAATAGGATGCTTCTTGTACTGTAGTTTAATTGCATTGGAAAACGAAGCATATACATTCAAAGAATGGGTGTTGACTTATGCTGCATTGATATGTATGTGAACTGTTATCTCATGATGATTTTCTAAGTTTTTCTTTCTGTACCCTTCTTATTATTATCTAATGAAATGCTACAATATTTTAACCTATTTTGTTGGGGTTGAGGGTGTTTTGTGTGTTCATTGTAATTCCTCAATCTTATACACGTCATTAAATAAAATAATATGGATGAGGTCTTAATTAACGTGAATGAATATTCAGATTATTTAACAGATAACTAAGAGATTGTCTGTGTTTAGTCGGTGATCTAATATGGTAACGGTCATATAGTATTCATTCAAGTTGATTAACACACGTTAATTTGAACTGTATTAATTATACAAGTTAATTAAGTGTTTAAGCCTGGTAGTAGGGTAAGGCAGAGAATATGGAGGAGGATTCTGATTATGAGGCAGGAGGCAATATGACTGATGACATGTATGATTTTCTACTCAATGTTGAGAAAGGAAACTCCCAATGCCCTTGATCCCAGTAGCATAATAAGGAATCCAACGGATGATAATTTAAGACAAGCCCAAGAAAATATCTTACAGCAAGCTCAGGAAAAAAACGATTAGACCCATGAGCGCAGTGGCTATGATAGGATGCTTGTATGCTAGACGGTGGGATGGTCTCCATTATGAGAATGAGGAGCTTAATCAGGAATATGACAAAGTAATGACGGAGTTAAGCGAAACTCGGGAAGGGGTAAACGCAGTAAATGTCGAAATGGCAGGGTGCCTAGAAAACAGTGGAAATGATCAGGAAGAAATAAGGAGACTTAAAAAAGTGATCCAGGAGTTGTCACAACAGGCTAGAGATGCAGCCGAAGACAGGGACCAAGAAGTTAAGAGATTAAAAGAGATAAATCGGGAGTTGTTATGACAGGCGACAGGTGCTGCTGGGGATGCTGCAGCCAGAGATCAGTGCAAGGAGGCACAATGCTGTAAGGGCAACCCGGAGTAATTAATAGCAGACCTAGTAGAACAAGTGGCCAGCTTACAGCAGAGGGTTAACGAATTGGAAAATGAGCAAATGATAACTTGGAATAAAACAGGTGAAAGGGAGGCAGACCCAGACAGCCAGCCAGCTGCTGGGAATAGGTCAAGCACACCCAGAGCTCAGAATACTGATGTCATGCCTACAGTTTTTCACCAGGGAATAATGCAGTTCTTAAGCTATTGAAGGTGATTAGCGGGGTTCCCCTGTTTGACCCGACACAAAAGGGTAGTCAAGTAGAGGATTTTCTAGTGGAAACCAGGAGTTTTCTAGATGCAGCAGGAATTAAGGAAGAATCCAAGAGGGTTTTCTTTTTGAAACAAAGGTTAGTGTCATCTGCCTGGATGAATGATGTGATGGAGTACACGAGAGAAAACTTTAAAAAGTTGTGACAGGCACTGATTAAGAAATACTCTCTGTTTGCAAATCCAGGGCTAGCTCTATCGAAAGCATATAATCTGAAATGTAAGGAGAAAGAGGACCCAAGGGATTTTTACGTTGAGCTGAAAAGGTTGTACCAAGCAGGAATGCCAGTACAAGATCCCGATCAGTTGCAGGCGTTTAAAGAGTGTTATATAAATAATTTGCAGGCAGATATTTGGAGAATAATCTGCATGGTGGTTTCCTCCGCATCACCTATTGAGAAGGCTCACATAGCCTGGGAAAATGATTCTCATAGAAGAGGGTTCAGTGGCCCAGATCAGGTGCATGCGGTGAGAGCGGACTCCCGCCTCTGTTGTTAGAAGGCAGGGAACTGCCAGAGGGTAAGCAGAGCAGGAACGGACGTCAGGAACAAAGGTTCAGCCTGATAGTCCGTTAAATGGTGCAGACCCTGTGAAAAGGGGTCGGCAAAACTATAAAAACTATGGTAATAGGAGAAACAACCGTGGGGGCAGATATCACGGTAGACAGAACCACTATTCCAATCGACAAAAGCAGGACAGGTCATGCCCAGAGCAAGACTGTGATTTCCAAGAGTAAACGAGACAGCTAAAAGAGCAGATGACGAGACTAGAAAACCAAGTAACAGCTGGCACGGCCAATAAGCTGACCCCGAGTCCAAGTGAGGATTTGAAACAGCTGAAGGAGCAGTTTAAGAGGCTACAAGAACACCAGGCTGCAACCAGTCTGGCGAGTAACCCTGACCTGACTTCGAGTCAGTCTAGTACCCCCTCCCCAGATAACCCAGCCTGACTAAGCCAGGAAAGTAACCCTCCATTCCAGGTATATGCAATAGCACCAGCAGGGACCGCTACCCCCGAGAGAGTACAGTTGTGACAAAGACGGCCGGAGTGGGTGGCGTCAGACCAGAAGCAGGAACTGGAAAAAGGATACCGCAGGTAGTGAAAATGGCGTTTGCGCCGTCTTTATTTTAAATACAACAAACCTAAAGCAAATGTTTGTACAAAAAGAAGAAACTGTGCTCACCGAGCAAAATAAACAGTTAAACGAAACAAGTCACGTACACAAAAAGAAATACAATAAACGATCCAGGTCAGGCTGGGCTGTAGCCGTCACTGTTCCTGGACTTATTCTTAAAGCGCTCTCTCGCTCTCTCGCTCTCTCGCTCTCTTGCTCTCTCGCTCTCTCGTTGCTCTCGCTCCTACACCACCCCCAAGCTGGAGAGCTGCAGACTTTTTATACAGGTGACCATCTCCCGATTAGCAACAAATTAAATCACCTAATTAATTCGGGAGATGGCCACCTTCTGCACGAGTTTTCTAACAAACGGCTACGCCGTCACAAATACATAAATAATAATAATAATATACGCGGTGCTTCGCCGTCCTAAAACACAATAAATAAACACTCAAACAAACAAACACAAAATAACACAGGCGGAGGGGGACCCCGTTCTAAAATAAAACAAACAAATACTGTACAGGGCTGCTCGCCCTGTTACAACAGCTGATGGAAATTGCAGTTACACTGTTTAGCAGTTACACTGATGATTGTATTCCACTGGCAGGGGTTAGTTGGATAAGTTTCGATTTTGGTGAAATTAAGATCAGTCACCCAGTGTACATAACCGACACAGCCACTGAGAGGCTATTAATAGGGGCAGACCTGTTGATACGGCTTTGCCCCTTATTGACTGCAGTGGAAATCAGTTATGGGCCGGGGTGAAAAAAACAATTTCCTACAAGAAACTGAGTTCAGCAAGCAGCGCTGTAAATTTGAAAAATAACCGCAGGGTGGAGCGAGACGGGACAGTATTAAATGTGGTTTTTGATGGACCTCTTCACCCATCTATTTCCATCCGTGCAGAGACCACAGATTTAATGGAGCAGGAGCTGTTGCAGTCGGCTAGGAAATCGGTCACGCACTGTAAGCCCATGATGGTGCAACAGGTAAAGGCAGCAGATAGTGCCCCGGTCTCAGAAGGGGAAAAGAAATGAACAGGCCAGAACAAGAAATCCCTGTCAGTGTAGGAAAAGATAGGATTTGTGTAACAGCCACGGTTGGAGGTGTAGAGATAAGAGAAACAGTTCTCAGCCCCAGTACGAACTAACTTTGCTGGATGATTTAATTTTGAACAGCTTAAGGAAGCCCTTCCTCGGCTGGGGAAGGTAGAACAAAGGAACCTATTAACTGGAGTACCAGGCAGCAGGGGGCCCCTCTATAGTCAGGGAATGAGCACTGTCAGAATAAGGTTGGGAAGCCGGGAGCTTACACACTATATACACATAGTGAAAAAGTTACCAAGGCGGTGTATAATAGGAGCCGACTACCTCCTATGCATCGGTGCACACTTAGATTTAAACGCTGGCTATTTGTATGCTCGAACAAGAGGTACAAGATTCACTAGTATATGATCCCAGACAGATGATGTCTGGTCAGGTCAACCTGCAGGCTTGCGAGGTAGTAAGTATATATGGTAACAATATCCTGGGAGACAGTCAGCATGGTTTTAGGAAATGGAGATCGTGTCTAACTAACCTAGTTGACCTTTTTGAGGATGCAACATTGAAAATGGATAATTGCAAAGCATACAACATGGTTTATTTAGATTTCCAGAAAGCTTTTGACAAAGTCCCGCATAAAAGATTAATTCTCAAACTGAACGCAGTAGGGATTCAAGGAAATGCATGCACATGGATTAGGGAGTGGTTAACATGTAGAAAACAGAAAGTACTGATTAGAGGAGAAACCTCAAAATGGAGCTAGGTAACCAGTGGTGAACCACAGCGATCAGTATTAGGTCCTCTGCTATTCCTAATCTACATTAATGATTTAGATTCTGGTATAGTAAGCAAACTCGTTAAATTTGCAGACGACACAAAAATAGGAGGAGTGGCAAACACTGTTGCAGCAGCAAAGGTCATTCAAAATGATAAAGACAGCATTCAAAACTGGGCAGACACATGGCAAATTACATTTAATAGAGAAAAGTGTAAAGTATTGCATGCAGGCAATAAAATGTGCATTATAAATATCATATGGGAGATATTGAAATTGAAGAAGGAACTATGAAAAGACTACGCGGAGATCTGATTCAAACATTCAAAATCCTAAAATGTATAGACAATGTCGACCCAGGGACTTCTTTGACCTGAAAAAGAAACAAGGACCAGGGGTCACAAATGGAGATTTGGTAAAGGGGCATTCAGAACAGAAAATAGGAGGCACTTTTTACACAGAATTGTGAGGGTCTGGAATCAACTCCCCAGTAATGTTGTTGAAGCTGACACCCTGGGATCCTTCAAGAAGCTGCTTGATGAGATTTTGGGATCAATAAGCTACTAACAATCAAATGAGCAAGATGGGCTGAATGGCCTCCTCTCGTTTGTAAACTTTCTTATGTTCTTATTTTCTTAAGTGAGGATTTAAAACTGTACCAGGAAGAACCAGCGATGTGGCAGTTTGTTTAAATGTAAGAGCTGGCCAGGAATTAGCGGACAGCAGAGCTTTCTTTCAGCTTCTATGGACTTCCATAAATTAGGGCTGAACCTCCGAGGATATCACTACTTAGACAAATCCTGACAGTGGGTAGGATAACTTACTGACAGCAATGGGGATGCTAATAGGGGAATCTTTTCCCAATTTCGAGTTAACAATCCCCATTGTGGGACTCTTACCAAGATATGAACACGGGGAAACAGAGGGCATGAGTTACAGTCAGCCATATCAATATGTTCAACTCCAGTGGATTAGCGAGTGCGATCCACTCGGGTTTCCTGTCCTGTCAGTGCAGAGAGGGGTGGTGATGTCACTGAGCTCCGCAACCCCTGACACAGACAAATGCGGACAGCTGCAGACAGCAGTAGATAGGAATGTGCTCACACAGCTTGAACAAGCTGCAGGCACAGACGAGCTAGTAACCTACCCTGAGTTTCAGGAACAGATACTGGAGCAGCTCAGACAAGCAACTTTGCTGGATGCTGAGCAGAAACAGGAGTTAGTGGGAATATTAACAGAGTTCCAGACAATATTTTCTAAAGATTCTTATGATTGTGGTGAAACTGGTTTACATCAGGTGAATATCCCAAGTGATCCCAATGCGCGACCCGCCTTTGTTAGGCAGTACAGGCTCCCCGCCGCTTCATATGGCCCCATCCAAGAAGCCTTGGATGAGCTTTTGAAACAGGGAATAACTAGGAAGTGTAATTCCACTTACAACTCTCCTATTTGGCCTGTATTAAAACCCAATGGTAAATGGAGAGTCGCAATCGATTACCGAGTGTTGAACAAACAAGTCCCTCTCTCACGGTGGCCAATGACTTACTTAGATCAGGAATTGAGCAGGATAGCCAAGACAAAGTATTTCACTGCGGTGGATGTGGCAACTGGGTTTTGGACTTTGAGGAGAACCCCAAAGATCAATACAAGCTGGCATTTTCCTTTAACAATCGTCAATTTACATGGAACTGGTGCCCATTTGGTTACTCAAATTCCCCTGCAAAATTCAACATCTTTCTGCACAAAGCCATGCGGACGCAGCTGAGCGAGGTAATATAGTGTATGTAGATGACATCCTATTCTGTAGTGAGACCTGGGAGGCACATGTCAATGAACTCAGGCATGTCTTGACTCAGCTAAAACAAGCAGGGTGAAGTTGTCATTGAAGAAAGCACAACTGTGTAGAGAGGAAGTTAACTACGTAGGTTTGGAAGTAAGGTCAGACGGCTTCCATCCGCAGACAGACAGAGTGAAAGCCATACAGCGTAATAAAGGACCCAACTAGTGTAACAGAATTACGTAGCTTCCTGGGAGTGTGTAAATTCTCTCGGCAGTTCATAGATGACTATGCGGGTATCGCAAAACCTCTGTATCACCTGCTAAAGAAGGACGTGCCCTGGCAGTGGGGAGAAGCACAGCAGACAGCGGTGAAGGAGCTGAAAGAGAGTTTATGTAATGCACCATGCTTAGCCCATCCACAAAAGGTCAGAGAGTTTCATATAGAGACAGGGTACACCGAGCACAGTCTCAGCGCCGCTCTATGTCAGATGCATGACCAAGATAGGAAGGTGATAGTAGTAAGACCCTCAATCAGGTCGAGATGAAGTGCTCGGAATGCATGTGAGAAGGCATTGGTAGCCATAAGTTGAAACACGGAAAGGTGTCAGGAAGCATAATTGTGTCATGGACGCTAGCTTTGCAGGGGCTCCCGATGGAGATTTGTTATGCCAAAAACAAAAAGAACAAGTTGACTCAGAGTTTAGCAGAGAGTCATGATTGTGCAACTGAACCTAGTGGTGAGATAGAGGAAGAGATAAGGGAGAAACCATGTCCAGAGTCAGCTCTACATAAGTGCTGTGAGGAAAATAGCTGTCAGGGTTTGCCAAAAGTATACGTACATGGATGTGCATACCACCATCAGACGGAATTGTGTGCAGGAGCGGGGCCAGTGTGGGAAAACAACTACCCCTGTGAACCCGTGGGTATGAAGCTAGGGGCAAAAACTAGTCAGTTCGCAGAATTGGCAGGCCTGATGATAGCTATTCAGACGGCAGTAACTCATGGGCTGACCAACTTGGTAATATGCACCGATTCGAATTACGTTAAGCACAGCTTTGTGTCATACCTCGCATTGTGGAAATTGAATGACATGAAAACAAAAAATGTGGAGTTAATCACGGCGATAGATAATTTAGTGTACGAACATGGGTTAACTGTATACTATAAGAAGGTGAAGGGTCATTCGCGGATAGACGGACCCGAAAAAGCAAGGAATGACCTGGCAGACAGTCTAGCAAAAGAGGGTGCTGTGCACGGGAGCCGTGGCAGTACGAGCCAAGCAAGAGGGGAGAAAGACTTCCTAGCAGTATCAGTGTAGTGACACGCAGTCGGACAAAACCGGGGAAGGTGAGGACCCATTTAACTCAATGGGACCTTTGACAGGCATCGCCCAGGGGTAGCGCAGTTAAGCAGAGATGTAAACAGATGGCGCGGTGGGCAAAATGAATCGGTATACTGAAAACCCACAGCAAAGCGTGATGAGTAAGGAGGAGTTAGAATCAAATCCGGAGCTCGCAATCATGTATGGTCAGAAAAACCGATTTCAGTTACAAAAGGGTTTGTTAGTGTATCAGCATGAGGCAGAAGAGAGAGTCAGATGGGTGGTCCCAAGCAACCACCCGGGAATTATGCTGCAAGACGCACATGATGAACCTTGTGGGGGACATCAAGGAGACAGAACTACCTACTCGCTGTTGAAACAAGTGGTCTATTGGCCTAACATGGCCCAGGATGTAACACAGTACGTGAAAGGGTATTTAACGTGGGGTGTTTCAGCCATCGAAAGCTAGAAACCGGGCTCCATTGCAAGTGAAGGGAATGACCTTTCCCTGGTCGGATTTACAGATAGACTGGGTAGGGCGGTGGTACGGTCCAGTAGAGGAAATAAATACTTACTGACAGTCACGTGTTTGTTCACGAAGTGGGTAGAATGCTTACCGGCAGCCCGAGACACAGCCGAGGTTACAGCCACCCTCTTGATGAACCATGTTTTCAGCAGGTGGGGCGTCCGGTGACCATCGAGTCTGACTGAGGAACTCACTTTACAAGTGAGATTATGACAAGAATGCGGGAAATGTTAGGTGGCAGAAGGAAGTTACACATAGCTTACCGACCGCAATCTTCAGGACAGGTGGAACGCAGTAATAAAACTATTGTGTGCATCCTCAAAAAGTATCTCAGTTCAGCAGGTCGAGACTGGGATATGAAAGTGCCCTTGGTACTCATGGCCATCCGGGCAACCCCTAGCCGATCCACGGGGTGTCACCCTTTGAGATGATTACTAGTAGGAGGATGGTGTTGCCGTTACACCTGTTATATCAGGTGGGAGAGAGCACAGTAGCCAGGGCTGCAAGCACCCATGAGTATGTACTAGGACTAAAAACACACCTCCAGGACACTTTTGCATTTGCTAGCGAAAGCTGGAGAAAACGCGGAAGGTAGGAAAACCTATTACGTCCAAAAAGCAATCGAAAGAGAGTATGCCATAGGACAAAAGGTTTTCTATTTCAATTACGCCAGGCAAACCAAGAAGGAAAGGAAGTTCCTGCCCAGTTGGGTCGGACCATACATCATAATGGACAAATTGTCCCCCGTGACATATCAAATAAAAGTCACTAAGAAAAACACTGGGGCGGTGTATCGGTGGGTACATATCAATCAAATTCGGCCCACGTACAGCCAGTCCCCCTTTTGAGAAAGAGAGAGGCTTACTCAGAATTAGTAACTGTTCGGCCCTATCAGTGTCTTGGAGCAAGCACACCACCTAGCGTAAAAAGAGTGTTGTAGTTCATTCGCCTAATCAGAAACAGCTGACACAATGTTTGTGTTTGTTACAGATGTGCGGTTTAGGAATGGTCATAGTCTGGGGGATTATGTTCACCCTGGGACAAAGCCAGCCACAAGTAGCGGTGCCGGGTCCCGCGTCTGAAGTAATGATTCGAGACAACCCAGGAATCCTGATCACGGAATGTAGAGTGATTACGAAGAGAATCTTTGTGAAGTTTGACTCAGAGAAGGTTTATAAAAAACATTTGGCGATAAAAGTACCATTACCGGTGAAGTTACAGACGTATGTGGATGATAGGTTAGGACATGCTAAGGCAGACATAAGTCACATAATGTTGCAACTAGAAAAGATAATGGTGTCTCAGACAGACTTAGGGCGGCGGGTCGGTCAAAAGATTCATAGGGGTTTGTTACCAGTAGCGTCATTTTGGGATCATTGTTTGCTGGGAGTATGTCTATTTCAAATTCGATCTCGATTAAAACCATTCAAAGTAATGTAGAAGAACTACAAGGTGATATGACTAATATAAAACGAATAGTAGTGAAACAACAAGAGGGTCTCCAGTCATTAGATAAGACAGTGAAGGATACTATAGTTATGCTAAACACACATACTACCCTGTTGAATTATACCATACACGCACTGGGAAAGATGTATAACGTAATTGATTTTCAGCTAGCTCACATACAAAGAGTGAACTTGTTATTACATGAATACGGGAAGAGATATTGGGGTTGCCATGAGCGATTTGGCTCGGGGAGCTATACCTACTTACTTAGTGTCAGAAGAGTTAATAAAAGAGGCATTAGGGCAGGCAACACATGAGTTTATATGGCCCTGTGGCAGGGTGACTGAGCGGTGACGTCACGGCAGAAGCAGGAACAAAAACTGACACCAGGGCAAGTACCGCAGTTCAAGCGGCGTTGCCGTTTTTATTAAGCAAAAACAAAAATAAATGAAAAGTTTAAACAAAAGACTTTGCTCAACGAGCGAAACAAAAGGTTCAAACACAAACAAATCTCGAACACAAAATAAACATAAACAAAGGTCAGGCTGGGCAGATTGCCTTCACTGTTCCTATGTTCTTTTAAATCAAGTTGCTCTCGCTCTGCTCTCGTTCCTTCTCTGGACTCCCACCCCGAGTTGGAGAGCTGCAGGCTTTATAACAGGTGACCATCTCCCGATTAGCAACAAATTAAATCACCTAATTAATTCGGGAGATGGCCACCTTCTGCACGAGTTTACTTACTTACTGTGGATGGGGCTTCCCATCCACGTTACTAAATAATAAACAAATGGCTACGCCGTCATTTAAAATACAAAACAACGGTAGCCGTCATAAATATAATACAATAAAAATAAATAAACAAAACAATGTACAGGGCTGCTTTCGCCCTGTTACAGGCCCCTACAGGTTCATTTAGCTTATAGCCTAGGAAGTGGTCTGCCAATTCATGTCGATATAGGAAACAGAGAAATTGCATTTTGGTTAATTTGCGGTGGTAGCCTCAGAGAATGTCTATAAATTAAAATCGGTGTTAAATGTGGGATTCTAGAAGGGGATAAACATGTGCAGTTGGTCACCCCTCATTGATAGCATATCAGGAGAAATGTGGAGAAATGTGTGAAACAATAAGAGACATTCACTGGTTATGCCCGAGCAAACCTTTATTACAGAAACAGCGAAGATATTATGTGGCTTAAGGACCGATGCTACTGCAGAAAGGTGTAAAGTTACAGTGACCCAACCTGGAAGTAAGTCACGGGCCAGAGCAGAAATTGCTAATGCTCAATGGTTAGTGAGCTCCCCACCGTCTGGGGATGGAGACACCACTCTGACGGATGCGGACCACTCCACCTGGAGAGGAGATCCGCTGCCAAGTTCACCACTCCAAGAATGTGCGTCAGCCCGCAGGGACAGCAGGTTGACTTGGGCCCATACTAATAGCCTGAAAGCTATGCGATGCAACCCGGGGATCGAAGGCCTCCCTGGTGGTTGATATACGCCACTACTGTTGTGCTGTCCGTCCGGATCAACACATGTGTGCCGCTCAGCACTGGAAGAAAGTGCTGGAGAGCAAGGAACACCGACCGCAATTCCAGCATGTTTACGTGCAGGGGTGCCCAGCGGTCCGACCAGGATCCGCGGACTCCCCTGCCCTCTCAGACTGCTCCCCAACCCTGGTTGGAGGCGTCTGTTGTCACCACTTGGCGATTCAATACTACTCCCATTTGCACCCATCTGCACAGGTGAGAGGAACCCTCCACCAGCATAGGGCTGCTGAGCATGTGTGAGACACAGTCAACCTGCGGTGTCTGTCGTGTTTGGCGTTGAGATGTAGCGCATTGAGCCACGCTTGCAGCGGTTGCATGCGAAGCAGACCCAGTTGGATCGCTACTGTGGCTGCGGCCATCAGACCCAGTAGTTTCTGGCACACTCTGAGGGTTACCTGCGATCCCTGTCGAAACAGGGAGAGGCAATCATAATAGCTGCTATCCTGTCGTCCAACAGGTATACGGCGCATTGCATTGGAGTCCAGCGGAGCCCCAAACACATGGTGCATTGCACTGGTGCGAGTCGACTCTTTGCTAAGCTCAGCCTGACCAGATACTCTGTCACAATTGCCGTGTGGGCTAGAGCTCCCTCTCGAGACTGGGAACAGATCAACCAGTCGTCGAGATAGTTTAAAACTCTGATCCCCTGCAGCCGCAGAGGAGCCAGTATAGCGTCTACGCACTTTGAAAACATCTGGCGGAGCTTGGGAGAGACCGAGCGGCAGCACAGCAAACTCGTGCGTGCTTCCTTGAAAGGAAAAGTGCAGATACTTCCTGTGCTCTGGACGAATGGGAATATGAAAGTATGTGTCCCGTCCACAGTTGTGAACCAGTCGTCCGGCTGGACAGACTGGAGGATGTGACGGTGTGCCTCAGATCTAAGATGGGGCGAACCCCTCCATCTCTTTTGGCTACCAGAAAGTATCTCGAGTAGTACCCCTCCTCCTGGGAGAAGGGTCTACTCGATGAATGGCTTCGCTTGTGCAGCAAGGCAGCCACTTCTTCCTGAAGTACCAAGGCCTGCAAGGGTTCTGTTATGAAGGTGCTTATAACACCTCGAAAGGGAGGAGGTCCCGAGCGAAACTGAAGCGCATAGCCGGTTTGCACGGTAGTGAGCAACCAGGTACCTGTGGTTCAAGCGCGCCAGTGCTGCAGCTGTTGTGCGAAAAGGGGTCTGAGGCCGCCAGCCTTCAAGGGCCCTGCTGGAGCTGCTGAGGCTGGGGCTGAGCAGTTTGGGGTGGCGCGTAGCGTGCTGGCCCTGAAGATGACCCCTGAGACGCTGGTATGTGGATCGACCACAGCCTGCGTTTCCTCTACCTGCTGTCTGGGCTCTGTTACTTTGAAGGCGATGCCTTAGGTCACCCGCAGGGCTGTGGGGACTAGAACCATTCTTGTGACAGTTCGAGTCTGGGGAGCCTGCCAGCGGCCCGACCTACTCCACTCCAGAGCACGGGAGAGAGCAGCGCAGCCACCTGACAGGAAGCCTCCCATTCCGAAGAGATTTCTGCAGAATCTCTTCCACAGCTGGCCCAAGCGTATGCCCCAGAGATATGGGCGCATCCAGCAGCACAGCTTTATCTGCGTCAGGGACCCTGGCTTGTGACAGCCACAGCTGTCTACGCGCCACAATTAAGCCCTCCAGCCTTCGGCCCAGGGCTTGCCCTGCAGACCAGAGATCTTCAGCAGTGCATCGGACAGGAGAGGCAGCTCTGAGACCACCAGCTCCAGGAGTGGGGCCTCGCGCAACACTCCATCCAGATACGCGGTCAGCACACTCACTGTGTTAGCCAAGCGGGTTGCCTGTGCCCCTGCTGTGTACGCTCGCTTTAAATGCGTCTCTGTCACCCTGCACTGAGGGTTAGGACACCAGGGCCACGATGGTGGAGTCTACCGGGGAAACCCAGCCTGGCCAAACTTATCTGCGCCCTCCAAGGAGGAGAGCGGTGTAGCCTGCTTGGAGGCGCTAGGAGCCAAAGCTTGTCTGTCCCAGGAGGAGCGTACTTCCTCCACAAAGTCTGGGAATGCTGGGAAACACCGCAGGCGGGGAGCCAGCACCTGCATCGGAACACGGGCGGCGGCCTTGCCGCCTGTGTCCAGGATCCTGCAGGAACACTGCAGCACGTTCCATGAGAGCTGAGAGCGAGCTTGGCAATGGGGTGGAATTGGCTTCTGACACACACTCAGAGCCCGGTTCCTCCTCTGTAAGGGTGTCCCCACCTGCATAGTTATTAGCTGCATCACCAGAGGCGGCTATGGACAGCGCATCCTCCTGTGCCAGCTGAGTCGAGCCTTCCCACCCCACTTGCACTCTCTGCGGGGAAGGGGATATGGTGCTTGAGGCTGCAGCAGAGCCTGGACAGGGGCCGTTGCTGTGGCCTGTTTAGATAATAGCTCCAGGACCTGGGCCATCTGGGCCTTCAGGTCCATAATGTCCCTCGCCTGCTTTGAGCGCTTCACCCGCCAGCGGCGGAGACAGGGAGCGGTTATGCAGCGCATTCGAATGTCAGGCAGGAGTCCAGGGCACGTCATCAGGGGAACCTAAGGCCGCTGGCGATCCCGCCCGTGTAGGGCGCAGAGCTCTCCTTTCTGGCTCTCTCCAGACGAGCCTCTTTCACCCTAGGCTGAAAGGCCTCACAGATGCTACAAGCCACATCCCTCTCGAGGGCCATGGTGGCATGCGGGACATCCACGCACCGCACACAGAGGTATGATTATCCTCTTGTGGGATACTGGCGTTACAGGCCATACAGGCATGGAACCCCGGCATGGGTCTGATCTTGAGCATAGTCCCTTTTTTATATGGGGACTAGTGCGCAACAGACTATGCCTGCACTGTTACTGATGCGGCACCACGAGGTATCGCTAGTAGTGCAGTGCCTAAGCAACGAGCAACGTTCACAGCACTGTTTGCCTCGAATGTTCTAGGCGCCTTGAGCAGTGGGGCGTAGACTGCGTACCCTGCGCTCTGTGCGTAACTTTGCTAGGAAGTAGTAACGAGCACCTGCGCGCTATGTGCGCTGTGAATATCGCTCTCGTACACTGCATACTGGGAACACACCAAGTACCGTGTTACATTATACTCCTACGCTGGAGTTGGATATCACGCAGCCTGCATCCAGAGAGAATCAGGCTATGCGTGCGCAGCACCGGAGAATACGCTTCACAAAGTGCGTACCCAGACCGCGTAGTCAACACACACACCTGGTCAGTGCGGAGCGTATACCAGGGGACAGAGGCCAAAGCTGCGGTGGGTGAAGTTTTGTTCAGCAAAACTACACTTTTATAAGAAGGAAGGAAAGAGAGAGAGTACACGAGCGCACATGAACCGACTCACCGCAGTGGTCAGGTTCGGCCGCCGGCTCCGTTCGGACGGGGATACGGCAGTACCTAGCCCCAAGGAAGGGATCATGGCTGGGTCACTCGACAGCAGGGATCTGGCCAGACCTGGCCCGAGGAGGCTACTTGTGTAACTCTCAGGAAAAGACAACTCACTTTCGCGGGTGACTGCACAGATAGCCACTCACATATGACAGACAGTAAAAAGAGTGGCCCACCAAGGGGCAGCTGAAAGACAGAAAGATAAAGACTTCGTCTTGTCTTTTTCTAGTCGTTGATTCCAGGAAAGCGGCAAGCCAGCTTTCAGCATGAATGCTAAGAAAATACAACCGACCGAATCGACTCGAGGGCTCTTCCTATCAACACGCTCAGTTCTAGACACAGAAGTCCTACCTTACCGTCTTGAGAAGGAAAAGAGGAGATCTTCCGGTGAGTGACGGTTTGGTACCCTCGGTAGGCGGGACCAAGTCGTCATCACAGGAAGGGGCCTTCGGCAGCTCTGTTATAGAGAGCTCAGTATTACCTACCTCTAGGGCAGGAATATCCCATACTTAATGTTGGTGGTCGTCATCGACTTGAAAGGGAACTGCATTTCTGCGCTCACAGATTTTTATAGCTATTTCACACCATAAAAGCCCCGTGTCACCTCAGTGCTGGGACTGCTCCTCTGTGCAGACACTGCAGTGCATCCTTTGCAAAACAACGAAACACAGTCTTGTTTTGTTTTTGTTTTTATGTGTATGCATATCGAAACTAAATCCCATCTAAACCAGTTTCCTCATTTATAGCGACCACCTCTCGATGCCCATAGAAATGCTAGCCGCCAGGTAAAGCAAATCAGACTGTCCCTAACAGGCACACAGCAAGGCGACACTAATTCCTCAATACAAAGCATCTAGGTCTACACTTCTTTGGAAGCTCGTGGAACCAAGTTGCTTCGGTTTCAAATCCCGGATGAGCCGTGTAGTTGGTGGTTAGGTAGGGCTATGTATTTTCACATGCATTCAAATCGCTGTTTTCATATGTGTAATTAAGAGGCCAATTTGCATGGTAGGCTTATTTTTTCTTTGCTTCTCTTTCAGTCATTAAGGTGCTGATGTTATGGATTTCTGCAATGTTGTCCTGTCTCTAACCCAGCCTCGCAATCTGCTTTCATGCTGCCTGCCTGTGCTTGATTAGTCTGTGTACCTGTCACCTCAGCAACTGCTGATGCTGTTCTGCTATTGGCTTAACTTCAGGAAGCCTACACTCACACGTGGCATTTAAAAATGGGGAAGGAAATTAGCAGAGAGGAGGGGGAACACATTGTGAAAGAATTGGGCAGAGCTGAGAGCGAGCATCGTATTTGTTTTTGTTGTTTATCTTTTTAGTGTATTATTATTATTATTATTATTATTTATTTCTTAGCAGGCAGCCCTTATCCAGGGCTGACGTACAATCGTAAGCAAATACATTTCAAGTGTTACAGTACAGGTAATAATACAATAAGAGCAAGATAAATACAATGACTAGTTCAAGCAAGTACAAGTGTAAAGCGAGCCACAATAAATAAATCCAACAAAAAGGGAGATAAGGGGTCCTGGATGTTGTGCAGCTCATCCGAGTGCAGGGCTCACGCAAACCACCAAGAACATCCAGGCCCTGGACAGGAAGGTATGTTACATGAATCGTTTCTATTTTGCCACCTGTCTCAGGGCCTTGGGTCTTTGCACTATTGACAACACCGTGCTGTACTCCTGGGACTCCCACATTGTATTATAGAACATTAAGTCACACTATATATAAATTGGGCTTAGATAAAGCAAAATTGGCCTCCTGGGAATACAAGGCTGTAACTAAACATCTTGCTGGTTCCCAGGAAATTGAAAAAGTAGTTACTTTCTCCATCACCCAAAGCCAAAACATCTGGGAGAATGTGTCTCACAGCAGCCTCAGTAATGTCCAGAAGGATATAGCATGGAACACCGTCCACAGTTCACTCCCCACTCGAGCGTTCATGTTCAGGAAGGGACTAGCCCAAGTAGAAACATGCCCCTATGCAAAGTGCATAACAGAGAAACACCAGCCCATATCATCTGGGAGTGAGATGTGGCTGGCAGTGTCTGGCTCTCTGTCTGTGTCTTCCTAAACAGGTTTGATGACACGACCAAGATGACCGCTGAGACTGTGCTCTATGGGCCTGCGGGAGGAATCACGACCAGCACAGCTAAGTGCGTTTGGCGTGTCATCAATGTTGTCAAGCAGATCCTGTGGGAGGGCAGTAGCGTGTGTGTCTATCACAAGCAGGAGTTAGACACTATCACCACGACCAGAAGGGCACAAACTCTTATCAAGGACTTTGTAATTCTGGTCATCGCCTTAGACCGCTCGGCGACGCTACCACAACACTAACCCTTAGCCACCCAGGTTCCATACTATACACTGCTAGTACAATTCAACAACAACAACAACAACAACAACAACAACAACAACAATTATCTTGATGTATTTGTAAAAAAAAGAAAAATGAACAGCAGTTCAAATGCTTCAGCTTACTTCCGTAGAATAGGTGTATCAAGAAACATGCCGTGGCATTTGTTACTACGTCTCTAGAGAGTCGCAAGTCCTTCTGTTGCTTCTTGTGAAAAGGGGGCAGGGGTGAAAAAAATCCAGATGGCAGCAGTGGGATTCAAACCCACTTCTCCAGAGACACTGAAGATAAAATCCAGCACTTTAGGCCGCTCCACCACACAGCAATCTGCCTGCCCCCCAGGTTTCGTACTATATGCCACTAACGCCATTCAACTAGAAGAACCGTAAAATCTTAACGTAATGATTGGATTGATAAAACAAACACTGCCTTCTCAGGTTGTGCCAACTGGGAATTGAACCCAGATCACAAGAATGGGAATCTTGTATGATACCACTACACCATTGGCGCTGACATGCACGCATGTATGCAAGTATTCCATGGAATGGAACATTTTCTTTTACAGCAGTTCAAAAGACCAAAGGGGGGGTGAAAAAAAAACAAGATGGCAGTGGTAGGATTTGAACCCACGCCTCGGAAAGACTGGAGTCTTAATCCAGCATCTTAGACCGCTCAGCCACGCTACCACAACACTAACCCTTACCCAGGTTCCATACTATACAATGCTAGTGCAATTCAACAACAACAACAACAACAACAACAACAACAACAACAACAACAACAACAACAACAACAACAACAACAACAACAACAACAACAACAACTATTTTGATGTATTTGCAAAAAGAAAAATGAACAGCAGTTCAAATGCTTCAGCTTACTACCACAACACTAACCCTTAGCCACCCAGGTTCCATACTATACACTGCTAGTACAATTCAACAACAACAACAACAACAACTATCTTGATGTATCTGTAAAAAAAGAAAAATGAACAGCAGTTCAAATGCTTCAGCTTACTTCCGTTAGAATAGGTGTATCAAGAAACATGCCGTGGCATTTGTTACTACGTCTCTAGAGAGTCGCAAGTCCTTCTGTTGCTTCTTGTGAAAAGGGGCAGGGTGAAAAAATCCAGATGGCAGCGGTGGGATTCAAAGCCACTCCTCCAGAGACACTGAAGCCTAAATCCAGCACTTTAGGCGGCTCGGCCACACTACCACACTGCAATCTGCCTGCCCCAGGTTTCGCACTATCGCCACTAACGCCATTCAACGAAGAACCGTAAAATCTTAGCGTAATGATTGGATTGATAAAACAAACACTGCCTTCTCAGGTTGCGCCAACTGGGAATTCAACACAGGTCACAAGAATGGGAATCTTGTATGATACCACTACACCATTGGCTGACATGCACGCATGCATGCAAGTATTCCATGGAGCGGAACATTTTCTTTACAGCAGTTCAAAAGACCGAAGGGGGTGAAAAAAACAAGATGGCAGCGGTGGGATTTGAACCCATGCACGGAGAGACTGGAGCCTTAATCCAGTGCCTTAGACCGCTTCGACCACGCTACCACAACACTAACCCGTCCCCACCCAGGTTCCATACTATACAATGCTAGTGCAATTCAACAACAACAACAACAACAACAACAACAACAACAACAACAACAACAACAACAACAACAACAACAACAACAACAACTATTTTGATGTATTTGCAAAAAAGAAAAATGAACAGCAGTTCAAATGCTTCAGCTTACTACCACAACACTAACCCTTAGCCACCCAGGTTCCATACTATACACTGCTAGTACAATTCAACAACAACAACAACAACAGTTATCTTGATGTATTTGTATCAAGAAACATGCCGTGGCATTTGTTACTCGTCTCTAGAGAGTCGCAAGTCCTTCTGTTGCTTCTTGTGAAAAGGGGCAGGGGTGAAAAAATCCAGATGGCAGCGGTGGGATTCAAAGCCACTCCTCCAGAGACACTGAAGCCTAAATCCAGCACTTTAGGCCGCTCGGCCACACTACCACACTGCAATCTGCCTGCCCCCAGGTTTCGCACTATACGCCACTAACGCCATTCAACTAGAAGAACCGTAAAATCTTAGCGTAATGATTGGATTGATAAAACAAACACTGCCTTCGCAGGTTAGCCAACTGGGAATTGAACTCAGGTCACAAGAATGGGAATCTTGTATGATACCACTACACCATTGGCACTGACATGCGCATGCATGCAAATATTCCATGGAATGGAACATTTTCTTTACAGCAGTTCAAAAGACCGAAGGGGTGAAAAAAACAAGATGGAAGAGGAGGTATTTGAAGTCACGCCTCGGAGAAAGACTGGTGTCTTAATCCAGCGCTTTAGACCGCTCGACCACGCTACCACAACACTAACCCTTACCCACCCAGGTTCCCTTTCAAGTCGAAAATAACCATCAAGTATGAGATATTGCCATCAGGCAGTAGCGAATGGCTGATCTTTATAGGAAAACTGCCGATAGGCCTCTGCATGAGCTGCCACATAAGCCCGCCCCTTGGGAGCTTACTATCGCAGCACGCAGAGACTCACTTCCTCTTTGTCTTCAGCATTGGTAGCGGTAGGTCATTAGAGCTTGTCGACTGACTGTACTCATTAAGCTTAGGCTTGAGAAGCTGGTTTTGCCCCTTCTCCGAGTTTATTTCAGTTGTACTCATTATTATTTTGGCATTTTCGGTTTATATAATTGTGTATATAATTTTATATTACATAATATATTCCTTCACGCTTTGCTTCGGCATTGCGTTTTTGTTTATTCTCGTGATCTTCGTCTTTCCTTATTACTATAATTATTTAATAATTGTTATCGTGTGTTTTTGGGTTTTGTAATATATTTTATATTTGTTACATATATATATAATTGTTAGGGCGCGTGTTGCGTTGGCCTTGGCGTCGTGCATTGCAGCCTCGGTCTTGCCTCTGGCTAGAACCGGCGTGTGTGGAGCCTGCTCTGCAGCTTCTATATATTCATCCACTGCGGTGTGTTCCATCGCTACCGCGTGGTAGCTATGCGGTCTGCTTTACAGTCAATAAGCACTATAGTGTTGCTGCAACATCCCACAAAAAAAAAAAATCCTTTTTTCACCATTAGGAAGACGACCACCAAACAAATACTCCCTTAAGCACCTAGGTAAGTATCATCAGCATCAGACACTGTACCAGCACTAAGCGTCTCCGCTCTGCGGGTCAGCTTACGCTTAGCGTCTCGTGCTAGCGTCTCTACGCTTAGTACTCGCACTCAGCGTGGTGTCAGCGCTTGGCGCTTGGTGCAGCGCCGGCACTGGTGCAGCGCTTCAGCGCTTGGGACTTCGGTGCTTTCGGCGCTCGGCGCCGGTGCTCGGCGCTTCGGCGCTCGGTGCGCGATGCTTTGGCTTCGGTGCTCGGCGCAGCACCTCGGTACTTTCGAAGCTTCGGCGCGTTGCTTTCGACGCCGGCGCTCGGCGACGCACCTTCGACGCTCGGCAGCGTTGGTGCTCGGCGCTTCGACGCATGCACCTTAGGTGCTTAGCGCTCGGCGCTTAAGCTCGACGCTTCGGTGCTCGACGCTTCGGTGCTTTCGACGCCGGCGCTCGGTGCTCGACGCGCGCACCTCGGTGCTCGACGCTTTGGCGCTCGACGCACGCACCTTAGGTGCTTAGCGCTCGGCGCTTAGGCGCTCGACGCTCGGTGCTTGATGCTCGACGCTCGACGCTCGGTGCTCGGCGCTTCAGCTCTCGACGCTCGGTGCTCGACGCACTTTCGGCGTTCGTTGAGCCACGCTCGACAGAGATGTCGGGTTTTCATCGCTGCGTGACCTGTCAGGAAAAGCTGCCTGCCAGCGATCCGCACGATGATTGTGTGGCGTGTCTGGGGCCAGAGCACGCCGCATCCACGTTGGCGGATAGGGCTTTTTGCCATCTTTGTGCTGGCTTCCAGGCACGCACCCTCCGCCAAAGGGCGAAGAAAGCAGTGGGTGGGCACTCTCCTTCCTCCGGATCATCCCACACCATTTCTGCCCCGCCGTCGTCTTCGGCGATGCCGCCAGGGCGGCTGCAGCTCTCCAGGAGCCCGTCCTCCCAGCTAACAGCTGGTCAGAGGTCCCCCGCCAGACGCGCTCTGGAACGCAGCCCATCCCCTCGTAGGGTACGCCCCCGTCGGGAGTCTAGGTCGCCTCGACAGAGAGGACGCTCTCGCTCCCCTCGTCGGGACAAGCGATACAGAGACAGGTCGGGGGTGGCGGAGCTAACCTCCAAAATGTCTCAATTTATAGAGGTTATGATGGGGCAGCAGTCCATCCTCATGTCCCTAGCAAATGTGGTGCCTCCAGTCCCAGAACAACCGACTGGGCCCATTGCTAGCCAGCCAGTGGCCCCTCCACAACCTGCACTGGTCGTCGCCCTTCCAGTGCAATCTCAAAAGGAGTGGGATATCGATGCAATGTCCAGAGACGCATCTGACATCCTAGAAGGGGACAGTATAGAGGCTGAGGTAGCCTCCCAGCACTCTGAGCAAGACATCGAGCTCCACGTGCTGGATACTGATGACCCAACGTGGTCTGTGGTGGAGAGAGCAACCCGCCACTTGGGCATCAAGTGGCCTATGGCGGAACTACCTCGGCGCTCCTTGTTTGAGTCGCCTTCAGCCCAGCCCCATCAGTCCAGGATGCTTCCGGCATTCCCAGACTTTATTAAGGAGGTGCAGTCCACTTGGGGGCTCCGGCCTATGCCCCTGCGACTTCTCGCAAGGCCTCGGCCATTAACATGCAGAGGGCAAATGAAGCTGGGTTGGCGTCCTTCCCACCGGTGGGCGCTGCGTTCGCAGCGTTGGTGAAGACGCCAACATTATCGGGGCTGACGAAAGATCCTGCATGCCCCAATAAGCAGTGCAGGACCACTGAGGTACACCTGGAAAAGGTGCGCTGCGGCCACAGAGGCGGTCAAGCTCTCTAATGTGGCCAGCTTGCTGACGGTCTACCAAGCGGCACTAATTAGAGACCTACCTGAGTGCCCTTGGCGGCCCTCAGAAGCGAGTTGGGGACCGTCAGTCAGCTGCTGGTGAAGCTATCCCAGCTCAGCGCGGGGCTCAGGGCAGGAGCATCGCGTCTCTGGTGGTGGCCAGAAGGCAGCTCTGGCTCTCGCAGGCGAGAGTGCAGGAACCTGACAAGGCCCGTTGCTGGATGCTCCAATTACACGGGACACACATTTGGTCCAGCGGTGGAGGAGATGCTGCAACGCTCCACCAAAGCGCGGGAGGTGTCGCGGCAAATGGCGAAAATGTGGCCAAAACCTCCGTTCCAGCCGAAGCGGCCTCAGGAACATCAGTGGCGCAGGACACCGCCACAGCAGCAAGCGCAACCACGGGGTAGTAGGACCTCCCCTTCAGGTCCATCAGCGTGGCGAACCCTCGTTTGTAAGACCGCAGCGGAGGGTGGCGCCCTAGAGGAGGTGGCAGGCCACGTCCTCGTGGCTCTGGCCAGGCCCCTCGCGAGCCAGCGCAGCCAAAACAACCCTGAAAACTCCAGGCAGCTGTTAACCCACCCTACACTGTCCCACAGCTCCAGTTCTGGCAACAATGCACCAACGACATCTGGGTGCACAAAACTATATCCACGGGTACACCCTTCAGTTCCAGTTAAAACCTCCCCCCTTCCGGGGAGTGGTGGTAACTGCAGTGAAGGACTCGGTTCAGTCCTCAGCTCTGAATGTGGAAATACAGGCATTGCTCAGGAAGCGTGCCATTCAACAAGTAGACCCTGCTCTGATCGACAAGGGGTTCTATTCCAAATACTTCCTGGTGCCCAAAAAGGAGGGCGGGCTCCTCCCTATTTTAGATCTGCAAGTACTGAACAAATACCTGCGTGTGTTATCGATCAGGATGCTTACGCACAGGTACATCATCCAGTCAGTCCGACACGGCGACTGGTTCACCACCGTGGACCTGACAGATGCGTACTTTCACGTTCCCATCTGCCCGGGTCACAGGAAGTATCTGCGTTTCGCATTTCAGAGCAGGGTATACAAGTTTTGTGTCCTTCCATTCGGCCTGTCACTAGCTCCTCGAACCTTTTCAAAATGTATGGATGCCATTCTAGCTCCCTTGCGGCCTCAAGGTGTCCGACTGCTGAATTATCTGGACGACTGGCTCGTCTGCGCGCAGTCGACGGAGCAGGCGGCACAGCACACAGTGATGGTTACAGACCATCTTCAGCAGCTAGGTCTGAAGATCAATTCAGAAAAGATCCGCCTAGTGCCGAGCCAACAGACCGAATTCTTGGGTCTGCATCTGGACTCAGTGTCCATGGAAGCAACCCTCTCGACACAAAGAGTTGCCTCGATGGAGCTGTGTCTCTCCCTATTCAGGTTGAGAGAAACAGTCAGCATGGAGCTGTGTCAGCGCATGCTGGGGTTGATGGCTGCCGCCTTGCAAGCCCTTACTTTGGGCTTACTACACCAGAGACCTCTGCAGGCCTGGTTCAATGCCTTCGCGTTGCATCCGCGGAGAGACAAACACTGCAGGTTGACGGTATCCCTAACCTGCTGGAAAGCACTGCGCTGGTGGAAAGTTCCGTCGAACAGCCGCCAGGGCGTGCGCTGGGTCCCATCTTCGAAGGGAAGTTATCATGACCGACGCTTCCAACCAAGGTTGGGGAGCAGTCTGGAACGGTGCAGGGACCAGCGGAGTGTGGTCAGGACCCTGGAGGTCAGCCCACATCATTGCTCTGGAACTCAGGGCGGTGAACCTCGCCCTTCGGCACTTCTTGCCAGTGCTTCTAGGCAAGCGCGTGTTAGTGCTGTCAGACAACACCATGGTTGTGGCGTT